>CM033643.1:55332254-55573715 GCA_019512145.1 Engystomops pustulosus | reverse complement strand
CGGGTCCAGCTGTCTAATGAAGGTGAGCTGGCATTCTTTCCTTTTCAGTTAAAATACATTCCATGTAACATAATCCAGTATATCATTATCCAAACAATATGCATATATTAAAATATAAAAACACTAATTACATTTTATGTATAATTTATACAGTAGAATTTGTCCAAAAAGAACATCTCAGTTTCATATAAGACAACGACCAGTAGATGACAAACTGATATAATCTTAAGATGATATATTTTTTAAATTTCTGACTATAGGTTTACATCATATATCAAAGGTCTTTGTAGACATGCTATACGTTTTGAGATACACTTTTTAGAAGAGTTACAGTGCCAAAGTACTAAATATAAAAATGTGGACCATGCATGTTTGAGTGCATTAAAATAAAGTCAACTTTAAAGGAAATCTACCATCAGGAATCTCTACTTTCTGAAGTAGTTTCCGATGGAAACTATTATCTCAATTTTTTATTCAGCCATTAGAGAAATAATGTTTTTTATTCATGCAATTTACTTGCAGAGGCATCTGGGGTTTGGAGTAGCCTCAGAGAGCTCCAGGGGTGAAGGCTACTCCACACCCTCCAATCTTCTCTGCATGTCCGCCTACAACTTCGATGCTCCTCATTACTGGGTGTCTCACTGGTAGCAGATGAGCTTTGTGCAGTAGCACCTGTTTCGCTGTCGGAGATGCGCCTGCTGCTTGAAAGTTCCACTGAGCAGAGCTCCAGACGCTGACAGACGATTGCAGCTACTTTGCATGTGCAGAAGCTACTTGGTGGAAGGCACATCTCCAGCAGGTGCAGGTGCAAGGTGCATCTCCGCCTGCAAAACAGGTGCTGCGAATAAATCAGAAACTCTTTAAATTGCAATATGGATCTATTTCCATAAATACATGTTTATGATACTGATACAATAAAAGAATAAATTAAAAAGTCTTCCAGTTGTCCATTGTGCTGGACTGTAAAATGTACAATAATCAAACAGACAATCTATATTGTATACGGGATACACAAATGGCTTCAGTTCTTTAGTGCTGAAATGGAGAGGTGAAAATTGAGAGCAGGGGTTAGGTAAGCAAAAATCATAGCCTAAGACTGATATAATCTGCACTGGCTACTGGTATCATAGGAGATGGAATGATTTTCTTATGGCCATAAAAAGCTTACATGACACTCAGATAAGCTTGTTCCCAGCGAGTAAATATCAGAGTCAGCTGAGCAATTCCTTTCTGCAAAGATAGACAACAAATATGTGTGTGCCAGGATTACTGTAAAGGTTAATGTAAAGACTACAAACATATTAAGGGTTATATAACAGTCTGCAGAAATAACCAATGATCACATTTCTAAAGTATCTCTCTACGCTAGAATAGTAAAGTAATTTGCACCTGAAATGCAGTGTGTCCCATTAATTGACGGGTGGAGAGCATTTTAGGCAGTATTCTGACTTGTTCAAGAAGAAGGAATGGTTTTGGTAAAAGGGGCATGACGGAACAAGAAAATTGCCAGTGCGCCAAAAAAATTCAGTCTGTGCTCCATAATATTCAAAAACTAGATCAACTAATAGCAGGTGCAAAATACAGTCTTATACTACACCAGATTAATTATCCAGTGTCAGACACATTGATTTATATGGTGCAGCAGAGAACTGTCTATTTCTATTCTGCACTGGTCTAGACTGACATAAAGGGGCAAATTTGCTTAGAAAGTCGGAAACTGCACTAAAAGTGCTATTTCCGTGTATAATGCTGGTTGTGGCAATTCACTAAGATTGTGGGCCAGAAATCGTGAGTCTGTCGCTTTCCTTCAGTGGCCCGACAGAGTTCACTATCTTTTTTGTGGTGGAACTTTAACATACGGTGTGCAACACAATTAGTAAGTTAAACATGGCATCGAATCCGTTGGACAGACCGACGGCACACCAGCTACTCCGTGTCGCAAGGAGGCCAGCGCAGCTGCACCACGAAAGGCTTGCGTGTGACACAATAGCAGCGCACACACTTCATAAATACCTGCGCAAGCCATTTTAGCCTAGAAGAACATGCACAGTCCAACAAAAATGCGGCGCAAAACCCTTAGTAAATGTGCCCCAATATATCTCGCCCATTCTGTTTACTCATATAAATCAATGGCAGAGCAGTTATCAGAATGAAATCAATTGGGGGGAATTCATTAATGTTTTGCATGGTCAGACAGTGCAGTCCTCGACAACACTCTTCATTGATTCAACCGATTCAGCATTGTGATGATGAATCCACCTCAGTTTAAAACTGTTGAGTTCTACTTTTAGACCTGCCTTAAGCTGCTCTAAACTTTGGCCATGATTTTAGGTGCATGGACTACTTTCTGCCAGGTCATGCCTCTTTTCTGGAGGCCATGCCCTTTTTGAACAGTCATGTCCCTCTGTCTGACAAGTCAGAAAATAGAAAAATTGACTAAAAGCCTTCATAAATTTGTTTCTGAAGATGGTTTTGGCACAAAATATTCCAAAAGTCACATATAAATCAAGAGCAGAACAGTTGATGGATTCAGGGGAGGTCATTAATGTGTTACAGACCTCGACAACACTGTCTTTGGTGTGACTGATTCAGCATTGTGATGATGAATTCATCTCAGTTTAAACCTGTTGAGTTCTACTTTTAAACCTGCCTTAAGCTGCTCCAAATGTGTTTCTGAAAACGGGTTTGGGAACAAATTACTCAAAAAATTACACTAGCCATAGTGGCTTCTTGAATATCTTGTGTAAGATTATGTGTTGAATAGTTGATCAGAGTCCCAGATTTACCAATTTACCAACTGAACTTTATATGAAATGTGATCATGCATATAGTTTCTTGTAATTAGCTTACTACGTTTTTATTTACTTCCTATGATTCTTTACGAAACTGTAGATGTTTTCTTCTACATGTGTTAATATCTGACAATAACTCTGAATTTGGTTGTAGTAAAGAAACCCAAAGTTACAGTATTTGTTGTTTATCCCAATAATGACCAAGACCATAACAGGGTATCAAGAGTTGTTCCTGTTTTTCAAATGCACAAGATTTCGTTAAATCTAACAATTTCCTTAAATCCTTTAAAATGCATAGCATCGTCTTCCCAGCTAAAAGCCAAGATGTCTATTAGGTCTTGAATCACATCAATCGTTTACAAATCTACTATTGACATTTCACTGCTCACATCATACTCCCTCAGGGGGAGGGTTGTCAGTAAATTGTAATTAGTGGTTCACATTTAAATATGATGTAAGCTCAGATAGTTAGCAGTGAAGTAAGGTTATTTGAGGTTATCTAATTAATTTAGACAATGATGGTGCTTGTCTGCTTTTATTTTTATAGCTAAGCACATAATTTGTTAAGCTATAATACCTTTAAAAACCCTGAATAACATGGATTTTAAAGCTTTAGCCCCTTTAGGACCAGACACTTCAACATTTTTTCCACACGTTGCTTTGAGGGTTCCATCATTTTTTTTTCCTGAGATTAAAAATTATTTTTCAAATATATGTTTATTTTTATTTTTTTCTTCAGTTGAACCTTTAAAATATATTTTTTTTACATTGTAGTTTTTTTAAAATTAATTTTAAATGAATTCAAAAGAAAATAGGTTATTATATTATTATTAGATTATTAAATTATATTTCATATAACATATAACAATTTCATTTTGAATGGATGGATTTTTAAAAATATTTTACTTGCCTTTTGTTTGGTAATACATCTTTATATGTATAATTTACAGTGCCTAGTGAAAGTATTCGCCCCCCTTGAATTTTTCTACCTTTTGCAACATTTCAGGCTTCAGGATTATAAAATTGTAATTTTTTTGTTGAAGAATAAAATCAAGTGGGACACAATTGTATAGTTCAATGAAATTTATTGGATATTTTAAACTTTTGTGAAAAATAATAAACTGTAAAGAGGGCTGTGCAATATTATTCACCCCTTTACTTTTAGTGCAGCAAACTCACTCCAGAAGTTCATTGAGATCTCTGAATGATCTAATGTTGTCCCAAATGACTGATCATGATAAATATAATCCACCTGTGTCTAATCTAGTCTCCATATACATAAACCTGCTCTGTGATAGTCACAGAGGCCCATGATCACTCTGGATAAACTTCAGAGATCTACAGCTGAGGTGGAAGAGTCTCTAGGACAACAATCAGTCGTACACTGCACAAATCTTGCCTTTATGGAAGAGGCAAGAAGGCAAGGACTGGGAAGATGGATAAAATTTATGGGAAGATGGATGGAACCAAATACAGGACAATTTCCCAGGGAAGAATGGGCAAGAATTTCATTCTCTCAATATGCAGCTGTAATCCTAGCAAAAGGTGGCACTACAAAGTATTAACTTAAGGGGGCTGAATAATATTGCACTTCCCACTTTTCAGTTTTTTTTTTTTTTACAAAAGTTTAAAATATTCAATAAATTTTGTTCCACATCACAATTGTGTCTTATTTGTTGTGATTCTTCACCGAAAAATTATAACTTTATGCGGCACATCTACTTACCCGGCCACTGGAAGTCTGCCCGATTTCCTGAATGTGTTGCTTCCCCGATCAGGTCCGCCGGAGTTCACCTTCTTCTTCCTGGTGTATGTATGTACATGTTTTGTGACACAATTTTAACCCCTTACGGACGCAGGGTTTTTTCGCTCATTTCTCGCTCCCCACCTTCAAAAATCCATAACTTTTTCATTTTTACGTGTACAGACCTGTGTGAGTGCTTATTTTGTGCGTAACAAATTTTACTTTCCGGTAATGTTATTTATTTTAACATGCCATGTACTGCGAAGCTGAAAAAAAATTCCAAATGTGGAATGTGGGCTCAGTTTTTATGACTTTGAGTGTGCACTCGAAATAACAGCTCAGCTTTATTCTTTGGTTTGGTGCGATCGCGGTGATACCAAATTTATATAGCTTTTATTGTGTTTTAATACATTTTCAAAAATTAAACAAATGTGTACAAAAAAGAAAAAAAAAATTGCCATCTTCTGAAGCTAATAACTTTTTAATATTTTATTAACTTTTCTTTTTCTTTTTTTTTCACTATTTTTTAGACCATCTAGGGTACATTAACCCTAGATGGTCAGATCGTTCCTACCATATACTGCAATACTTCTGTATCGCAGTGTATGGCATTTCTGCACACTATACATTACAATAATCATTGTAATGGATATGCAGAAGCCATGTTTCCTCGGGTCAAACGAAGACCCAAGGCTACCATGGCAACCGATCGCCGCCCCCCGATGACATTCAGGGGCGCGGCGATCGTAACAAAGTGGTAAAGTTAAATCCCTTGCTCTGTCTGCATCAGTCGGATATTCCGCCTCCCCCCCCGCCCCCATTTCTGTCACATGAAAGTCGGCACGATTGTGCCAAAATCCGATTACGGGCACCAAAATCCCCTTCTAAATTTCTGTCCCAGTGGCGCAATCCCCAAAAACATCGGAATATCCGTGGAAAGTGTGGCCGTGGGACCCTTAGTAAATAACCCCTATATCTTTATACTTAAAGTCTGAAATGTGGCAAAAGGTAGAAAAGTTCAAAGGGGTTGAATACTGGGTTTGTATTTGGGAGTAGAGCTTTCCAGCTGTGCTTGAATTGTGTTTCTAACACAATTCAAGTGCAACTTGTAAATATGGACTGAGCAGCATGATTTTTAATAACAAAACACACTTACCTCTTGCCAGCCCCCACACCCCTCAGCTACAGCAACAGATAACAGTGGCTGCAGCTCCACTGGATGATTTAGGTAACATGTTGTTCATTGAGGGAAATGTATCTTTATTTCTGCTACTTTAATTGTCTCATTTTTGCAAGTTTTGTTGTTTTTGCGACTTTTCCTCGACTTTTGCTGCAGTTTTTCAAGTATTCAATGGTCTGGTCTTCACTTTCTGCAGTATGCCTCATTTATCTTTATTCTGCAGATCATCTGTGTGATTTTTTACTTATGTATCACTTTTTTTGCTTATTTTTGCAACTTTTTAGCTGCAAATCTGAACCTGCAGGATTTTTTTTCATGGAACCTGCTTTAATATGTAAAGTGTAATTATTTCACATGCTTTAAATGTTTAAGATTTTCCACATAAACCTGTTGAGTAATAAAAGTTTGGACAATTTTTTTATTTTATTTTTGCATTTACATTTTATTGAAATTTATCTATTACTTCTAAGGGTGAGGTCACACTTGACATTAACACATGATTTTTGAAATGCATCACAACCGTTGTGAAGAGCAGATTTGCCTAGATGATTACATTGATTTGAAGATTGCATTTACAAAATGCAGGCACTAATGCAATGTTAACACACACCGCATGTTAACACTACTTTACTATGCATGTTAACATCTTGTTAATATATGTATTTTGTAAATGCCATGTTGACAGCAATGTCATTAGGCAAATTTCCTCTTCTCAGGTTTTGTGATGTGTTTGAGAATGTATGTGCTAGTGTCACGTGTGCCCGCAGCCTCATATGTCGTCATCTCCCTGGGGTGTGACTAGAGTGCTTAAAAATGCAGGTCACAGCCTCCAATCCAAAATTTACAGTAGTGTCCACTTCTTTACCTAACCCCACTCACATGGCTTGTATCTATGTGGATTTGAGACATTTGCAACAAAAAGTCTCAAAAACAGCCAAAACTTGCACCTGCAAGGGCAGATGAAACTAAACACGGATCACAAGAAGGAAGACATGATCATACATTACGTGCAAAAAGGACCTTCCAAATGTCTCAGTTATACACCAAAGAAAAAAAAAATAAGAATTTTGATAGGATTAGATTAGTAGTTACATCTAAACAGATACATATAAACATACACAGAATATTAAGCAAAACCCTTAGGAAGTACAATTTGTTACATAAAAAACAAGCCCCCATATGACACTGTAATGGCTTTTGTAAGGCCAGACGTGGTTGACTAAAAAGCCTAGTTATAATTGAGAAATAAAAATTGCATTCTATCATTACCAAGTATTTTCTTTTGAATTAAATGGAGACATTCGAAAACGTACCATAAAAAACTGATGGAAGAATTAAAAAAGAAATCAGAATTGGAAGTTAATGCCCAAGCAAATAATGTTCATTAGACAATAGCTTGAAAATGATTGAAAATTAAAATAGAATTGTGTCTATGCTTTGCTATGTTATGCTACCAACAAAATACATTCTTTTTGGGAGATGTAAAGATTCACTGTTACCTCTTTTTCTTCTAGAAAGTCTTCCAGGGATTGAATTCTGCAGGGTAGAATCTCTTCTAACAGGTCTCCGATAACTCTTAATTAGGGTTAGCAGTTCTCTCCACTATGTATGTACCCCAGTTGGAGGTTAATCTTCCACTAGCTGCAGTGAATTAAAGGTCCTATCTCAGAAAGAAAAATGATAGAAAGTATATGGCAATCTTAGATATGAAGAATGGAAATCAACAGGAGTCGACACTGACTCTGTTCTGAACGTTTTGAGTGGTGCTTCTTATTTCAATTATGTGGACTGCTGAAACATTTCTAGGCAGCTTGTATATCACATAGAACAGAATTTAATATTGACTGTTTTAGAATTTATTTTTTTTAATATTTGACTTCAATAAATTATACATTTTTGTTTATTGCACATTTGATTTGTTTTCCTTTCAGTTTTATAGTGCAATGTTTCCTGTTTCAGATAAATGTACATGAATATGTTACTTAGTATATAAAAATGTTCAGTTTAATGTTTTATGCATAAGTGTTTTAATTGTTGTAAGGCTTCATACAAATAACAGTTGATAGTTTTATTTGTGTTTTTTTGGGGGGGATTTTTTATTGAACTGAAATTACAAACTGTTTTACAATACTTATGATGAGAATACATAAGGCTTTTAAGAAAGAGTATTATTTATAAATGTGAATGTTGCTGATTCATACCAAGCATGGTTTCAACAGTATTCAGGGAAATCCTTTCCTGCAGGACCAAGCAGCACCAGATCCCTATAAACAGTTTTTTAAAAAAATTTTTAATTACATACAGAATAGAAAAATAACACATTTTGTAATAATGAGGTAATTGAGAAAAATCAAGTGTTTCTCAGATATATTATAACCTGTCTCCATCAGTTCTCCTTATGTGAAATTTGGTTTCCCATGGATATGACCATAAACTCATCCTAACTAAGGTCCTGTCAGGTCACATTCCCTAATGTGCATCTTCTGCCTAGGATGTGCACACCTGCTGCCAGGGCCCAACTGTAATTCCCGCTCTCTTATTGTTTTTTTTACTCCTGGTTGTGGAAGAGTTAGGTGTGTGTATGAGCAACAACCATGCTCCCCTCTGCTCCCGCGCTCAGTTGTAGTTTTGGCGGTCCTGGTTGCTGATGAAAGACAATCAGTAGCAGGAAGGCTTTCTGCTTTTTCTATACATTTTGACAGTCCCAGTGCCATATTCAAGTGCACATACCTGGAAACAGTTGTTGCGAGTATCTGTCCGGAGAGAAGCTGCAACAGAGAGGAGCCGCTGGGTGAGCACTACACAAACGCGGCAGGGCAGTTGTACTGTGAATGTGACGTGGAGGTAAGCCTCTCCTCCCTTATCATGGCCCTGTTACAATTGCAGCCCTGCAGCACCCCAAGGAGATGTACCTCCTGGAAAATTGGGTGATTACAATGCAATCAATGTGGCTTGTCGCCTGGGCCAGATTATATTGGCGCTATTGGAGCACCAGAGCCGGGACCCACAATCTGGATTATTTCTGGAGGCTACCGGCCTGGAGCTCTAATAGCACCAGTGATTATAAGGTGTGTGTGCGAGACCTTACCATGCAGTGCCCTTGTTCCTATACGCTACAGATTAATCTGCGCTGCATGCAGACTGACTTGTCCTCCCCCATATCTGAATATCTATCACTAATTGGCTAATGTGGCTGCCATCCAAAACTTACCCAATAAGTGTTAGGTATGTTACGTCACTGGTCAGTCTGCCCACTCCATGGCCCGAGTGAGGAGCTGACATATGGTAATCTGAAGTCAGAAGGAAGTGCTATGTGTATTATCCCCCTGTGCTTTGAAATCACTGTGTCACAACCCCCCCCCCCGTGCTGTGACATCACTGTTTATTAACCCTCCTTTGCAGTGACATCCCTGTGTATTAACACCGCTCCCAGTGACATCACTGTGTATTAACCCACCTGTGCTTTGAAATCACATTCATCAGGGGACCAAGTGAGATTAAAACATGGAGGGTTGCAAGCTGCACTATTTTTATTTATTGTTCTATTTGTATTTACTATTATCAGAGTCTTCGTGGTTTATGTGCATCCCAAACGACGCTCACAAATTCCCAGATTGACTGCTGAATAGGCAATTGACTAAATTAATGCACCTAGCTACTAGCCATGGCTGTGATTGGCCAAGGAAATATCCCTAGCCAATCAATGCCATGGGTAGTTGCTATGGGCATTAATATGCAATATTAGTGGCAATATTGTTCCTCCTGATTTGCGGTAAGGCACTGGTTGTGATCATTTACATTTCAGGTGCTCCGATGACGCCATAACGGGTGTTCTTGGCTTCCAAGTGCCAGTTCCAGCATTCTGTTGCCCCAAGTCATGTGACAAGGACTCCTGCTGCTGCTGATGATCAGCTGTGTACAGAAAGTACTGAAATGTAAAATAAATTAAAAAATCAATCAAGCAGTTTTTAAAATACGAAATGTGAAACCATAAGCTTCTATCATCCCTGTTTATTTTCAATTCACATAATATTCTTCATAGCCTAATGAAAGCAACTGTATCTTTGTAGATCATTTGTGTAATTAATATTAATTTTGTAGTAAATGTCAGGACATAGATGGAACACTTGCCAGGAGACAATTACTTTGTGAGATATTGCATAGTTATATTAATTATCTGGAATTTGGCATAGGCTATAAATTTCAAATAAGGCTTCCCAAATCTATATAGCCTTTAGGGATATTTAATGGCTTACTGAAACTACAGAGGGATAGTGAAAACTGTTTAAAATACACATTTCTTTTGCTAAGGAAACTTAAACTGATTAACTTTATCAGTGTGAATGAATTTGTACAGACATTATCATATCATCACAAATTCCACAAGAATATATTTAGTAAGCTGTAGAATTAATTGTTTATCACATTTCACCAAAAAATCTGATAGCATTAAAGAGAACCTTGCATGGCAATTTGGGTCACTAAATCACCCACAGGTCCTTATAGTCTGGTGGCTCAGTGTCCCAAATCACCTTTTACCAAGTCCAGATGTGCCCGCAATGAAAAAAAAAAAATCTTTATACTTACCTAGAGATGAGTCAGCACATCAGAGTCATCTCTTGTGCTACCCTTGCTGTTGCAGTTCTTCAATGAAGCTGGATCACTACACACAGGCTTCATTGCACATGCGCATGCATAGTGAAGCCACGGTGTAGTATGCCAGCTTCATTGCATGACTGCACATGCTGTGGAGCTCCGGACTGAGGTAAGTATAACGTTTTTTTTAAATTTTAATAGCAGCCACAATAGCAGCCACAAAATGTCCCAAATCATTAAGGGCGATTTGGGACATTAAACCTCTGGTGCATCGGGACCTGTGGGTGGTTTAGTGTCACAAATCACCATTATGGGTCCTCTTCAATGGGACCTTGCATACACCAGTAGTAAAATAGAGTTGTATACATTATTGTATTTATATAATTATTTTTTTTGTAGGGTCCACAAAAAATATTAAAAAGCTCAAATGGTTGCTGTAGGTCTGTCAATGCTTCTGTTATCATTCCTTTCAATTGCACTAGTCTTCATATATTTCTAAAAATAGAATTGGTTAACAAAAAATATAATATCTATCTATGCATTTATCTCTCCCTGTCTGTCACTCACTCACTATCACTGCCTGTCTCTGTCTCTCACTCAATCACCCTGCCTATCTCTGTCTCTCACTCCAACTCCCTGTTTGTCTCTCCGTTACTCACTCTCCCTGCCTGTCTCTCACTCACACTTCCTGTCTCTCAATCACACTCCATGTCTGTCCCAACTCACATTCCCTGTCTGTCTTTCACTCACACTCCATGTATGTCTCTCTGTCACTCACTCTCGTTGTCTGTCTCTCTGTCACTTACTCTCCCTGCCTGTCTATCACTCTCACTATCTGTCTCACTGTCACACACTCCCCCATCTGTCTCTCTGTCACACACTCCCCCGTCTGTCTCTCCATCACTCACTCTCCCAGTCTGTCTCTCTGTCACTCACTCTCCCTGCCTGTCTCTCACTGTCTGTCTCTCTGTCACTCAAACTTCCTGTCTGTCTCTGTCACCCACTTTCTATGCCTGTCACTCACTAACTCTCCCTGAGTGTCTTTTTGTCTCTATCCATCTTACCTCACCCATCTTATACTCATCTTATACTCATTGCCTATAGTATCCAAAAAAGCTCAGAGCTCATATTAATGACCTGTGGCAGAACAGCTCAACTTCTAACTGCCAAAGCAGCAGCAGACAATGGCTCATGTATATGGTGGGTAATAAGTGTATTTTAGAAAGTGCAGGGTAAAACTTGGCTCAAAACCTATTATATGATGTTTCCGGAGTCACAGTTAGTAGCTGTGCAAAATTTGGTGATTGTAAACCAGACGGAAATACAATTCCTTTAGCGGACATGCATACATACATACACACACATACAGTTAGCTTTATATATTAGATGGGCAAAAAGTATAACAGTGGCATCATTATGTAACATCATTATGTAACACACCATCGTTAGTTAACCTTAACTGGAGAGGGCTCAGCAAAAAAGACAGGTGTCTTATACACAGCTCTGTGTTTACAGATTTTTAACCACAAGAGTTATTTCTGCAAAAATATGCCTTTTTTAATATGATACAAGGTCCTCGTCCCATTGGAAAAACATGCCCTTGATCCAATATGGTGGATTTCAAAATAGTAGCTATGTTATAGACACCGCCCAAAATAATACTTTGTATTATATTCCAAAATCTCATTTACTCTTTTGTTTTTAAAATAAATAATGTCCTAGGACTCATCATATAGTTACACTATAACTATTTCCAGGGCAACTTATCTATGATCACAGGGGGCTTTTCAGTTATCATTTACACTGAAAAACTGTAAAGACGATGATTAGTCTAATATACCTTTAAAAAAATTGCAATGTTTGGGCCTCCTGATGTATCCGGTCGCCGGATGTTATGGCGTACAAGAAGCAGCAGGAGCCCACAGAGTGGCACAATGATACAGAGTGGAGGTGGCGGCAACCTGGTAAGCCACAGAGTGGCACAATGATACAGTGTGGAGGTGGCAGACAATTCCAATCCCTGGTTAGGTGATAGTAAGAGGCAGAAGGAGCAACTGGCAGCAGATGTGTGGCATCAGGTGGGTGGCAGCATCAGAATAGTGGCTGAGGCAGGAAGTTAGAATCCACACTCATTTCTCAACATTTGGGGAGGCATCATGGCTGATCTAATCTGATGGAAAAGGCATTTGTGAGTTGAAATCCTGGCGATCAAAGGCTGATTCATCTTGACAAAGCGGGTTCTCCCCTGGATAATGATGGCCCCCACCACACTGAACAACCACCCTGATGCCACACTACTGGCCGAGCAGGACAGCTTCTCTACTGCAAACTTCACACATCACACTGGCTGCACAGTAGTCCAGGGGATGCTCTACCTTGTGTGGTAAAGTGCTGTCCAAGTAGGCCACCACCTGCTGGTGCAGGGTCTGTTCCATGTTCGGCTGCTGATTGTGCCCATTAAGGACTTCAGACTTAAGCTGCTGCTAAAGGAGTTGCTACTCCCCCCCCCCCCCATTTCCCCACAGCAGCCGTGGCAGTAGTACATGAGTGATCACTGCCAGGAATCTCTCGGTAAGACCTGACAGAGGATGGCCAACTTTCTCTTAAGTATTTCTCTATAGTATGCCAGTTTTTACTCCATCTCGGCAGCTGGAAAAAAGTCACCCATTTTTGACCGGTAACTAGGGTCCAAGAGGGTGGAGAGCCAAAATTCATCCCTATGGTGGATGTTGATTATTGGGCTGTCACTAGTTAGTCAAAGCAGCATGCTGTGGACCATCTGCGCAAGTGACTCTGAGGGACTTCCAGCCTCCATCTCCACTATATACTGCCACAGTGTTTCTGGGTCATCTGCCTTGTCTTCTACCTCCTCTGGATGCTTCTGCTCCTCCTCTCTTGTCTCCTGAGTGGAAAAACCACTGATCCAATGTCCTCCTCCTGTTCATCCCCACCGGACTCATGTGGCCATAAGATGTAGCCTCCACTTCTCCAGTGCCCTGAACAGACAGATTTTGCAGCTTGAGTTCCAGGACATGAAGTAGTGTAATGACGTTATTCATCTCGTAGTCCTGGCGGCTGACAAATAACGTGGCCTCTTCAAAGTGCCTGAGCAAACGACAGGTGTCACGCATGAGCTGTTACACAGGCGAGTACTTAGGTACGCTTGCATCATTGAAATATCATTAATGGCTTTTCTCTGTTCATACAGGCGGTCTAACACATGGAGGCTGGAATTCCAATGGGTGGAAACATTGCATATCAGTCTATGTTGGGGTAGGCCGTTCTGACGCTGCAACTTAAGGAGGGTGTGCTTGGCTTTGTAAGAGTGGCTGAGGTGCGTGCACAGTTTCCTGGACATTGTTAGAATGTCTTGCAGATGGGAGGAAGACTTGAGGAACTTGTTGACAACCAGATAGAACACGTCGGCCATGAAGGGTGCATGGGGTATTCCTCCTCGGTGCAGCACAGACACCATGTTCCTCCCAATGTCTGTCAACATTGTTTTGATTTTCAGTTGTCGCAGAGAAAGCCACAGATTTAATTCTCGTTGCATAAATTTGAATGTGAATTTCCCCACTGTGGGACTAATAAAGGATTATCTTATCTTATAACGCGGAGCAGATCCTCCCCTGTCTGACTTGGATCACACAGGCAAACCAGGTGTAGGACTGCGTGACACCGGTGTGCCCTGCACATGTGTTATGATGGAGCAGCACTTAGACTTGTGGAGGCTGAGGCGGTGGTGGATAAGAAGGAGGCGGACACTGGCACAAGAGCATCAGTTTGACAACGTGGAGGAGAAAGCGGCGTCTCTTGTTCTAGTTGTTGGTGTGGCTGGGAGGGAAGCACATTCACCCAGTGGGCTGTAAAGCCCTGACCGTAGTTACAGCTCATCCCGTCTCCACTGCCGTACACCTTGGAAAAAAAACAATAAGCTCAAGCCCACCTTCGGTTCTACATATTTGTGAAGGGTTGGCAGTGCCTTTTTGGAAAAAAAATTGCGGCTTGGAACTCTCCACCTCGGTACGGCACAAGCCATAATTTCTTTGAATGGTGCAGAGTCCACGAAATGGAAAGGGAGGGACTGCAGTACCAACAACTTGGACAAGAGCACGGTCAGCTTCTGCACCTTAGGATGGCTGGACGCATACAGTTGTCTCTTTGTAATTGCTGCGCTCAACAACTGCAGGTGCCATGCAAAGCGAGAAGCAGGAGCATCTCATTCGGCAGATGTGCTGGAGCCTTTGCTGGCTGAAATGGCATGTGTGCCACTAGGTGCTGCTGCTGTTGCTGCGGCGGCAGGATGGAGCTCCAAATCTGTTCTACGTTTCTCCCAGGCCATTGGATGGTGACGCTGCATGTGTTGACGCAAGGCCATGGTGCTAACGTTAGCTCCACGGTCACACTTCACTTTCTACATATACACACGCTTGGCTCCTCTGGTGTTCAAAAAACTGCCACACCGCCGAGGCGGTGATTTTATTGCCAACACTATGCACTGGGTGACTACTAATGCCGCTGCCTTGCTGACCCCTATACCACTGCTTACTTGGACCTCCGAAGCGGGGGTTTGTACCCCATCCTCGCACTGCTGTCATCCTGCTGACTCATGGCCACAGTAGTGACTTGCTGCCTACTCCGCTGCCTGACGCGCAAGCTGACACTTTCTTCGCCCAACAATGATGAATCCCTTGCTACACTCAGCTCCCAAGTGCGATCGGCTACATCATCATCAATTTGGGTTTTCCAGTCACTGCTATTCTCCTCAACGGTGTCAGTATGCACAGCCTGCCTACCGCACGAAGCAGCAGATGTCTGCTGCACCTCTTCACTGCCAAGCAGTGTGTCCTCAAACACTTTGTCCTTGCTGTTTAGTGTCGCTGAGCCCAGACCACCTAGTAGCTTTATGGCTGAGGGAAAAGAACAGGACAGAGGCTGGTTGAGGACAGGTGAGGGCCACCGACCTGCTCCTGGGCCATGCCAACTAATTGTTGTATCTGACGAACCCACAAACTCTTGGCTGGGGTTGTCAGATGCTATATATGAGGAATTGGGTGACATAGTTAACCAATCACCAACCTTTGGGTTTTTGATCAACACAGTGCCGTGTGAGAAAGTGAGAGGTGTTGTGTGGGAAAACCGCTATCTGTCTTACAGGCAGATGAAATGCTGGTGGTAAAAGCCCTGGGTTTGTCTGCAGTAACCCAAGGGTTAATGCAGACATGATAAGCAGGAATAGTCTGTTTTGTCTGTGTTGGCCTAGCTAACACAGACACATTTGTAATGTCCGTACTGGGCCTGCTTATTATGGAGTAGGGGTAGGCTGGTAGTGGGACTCCTACTCCACCCGGGCTTCGGTCCTGGGCTTTTGTATAGCCCACAGGTGCAGGTCACAGGCCTCGTTAGGGTCTGATTTAGTCTGCAGGCCAGAAGCAGTAGGGGAGGCCCTACCTGGAGAGCTGAAAGGGAGATTGCATTCTCACAGCAAAGGTAACTGAGGGTCTCCTGTCTTGCTGCTGGCCAAGAGCGTGTGCCAGGCAGCCTGGTACCCGGATAGCTAGGGTCCTCCAAATGTATTAGACAGCGCCTAGCCGGGCAGGAATTACTTTTATAATGTTTTTGCATGTGCCTAAGCCAAGGCTGAATTTGTGTTCTGTTTTGCAAGTGTGAATAAACACTTAAGTTGGACTTTTAAACCTGCGTGTGTCACTGCTTCCTGCACTGCTACCAGTCAACTACCAGAGCAATTCCCCACATATGGTTGGATTGGAGGGGCAAAGTGCAGTTTTAAGTATACAACAGTGACATGTCCGGAAGTTGACAGCACTGAAGCTGCAAGCCACAGCCATGAGGAGTTAATCAAGCAGCTTGTCCGGTCCAAGTGCAGCAGCAAGAGACAAAAGATTGCTGCCAGCGATAACAGCCTGACCGCTGCTCAGCAAGGACTGTCCCCAGCAATGACGGTGAGGACGCCAGGAAAGAGGTCCGCAAGATATGACCAAGATGACCGCCGAGGATGAGTGGAGGCCTATCTGACAGGCTTTGAGAGGGTTGGGCCACCCAGAGGGTGCCACCAGCAACACTGGGAGAGGTGTTGGCCCCCTCCTCGTCGCTGATCCCCAGCAGGATACTACGAATGAGCGAGGAGTATGCCCGGAATACTCCAAGGTAAAGGCAGAGATCTTGGCCCGACTAGGAGTGGATCAGCATCACGACGCTCAAAGAGTGAATAGCGGGAGATAACCATGAGTCGCTCACGGGCGATACCACCGAGGGGGACGATGCACCAACTTGTTCACTTGGTCCGCAAGTCGGCTTCAGCCGGAGGACATCAACCCCAGCCCAGATGGTCGAGAAGGTTGTTTTGGACCGTTTACTGAGGCCTTGCCGGGTGAGATCCAACAATGGGGGGACACGGGACCCGTAGATGCCGATGCGCTGGTGTTGGTGGAGAGGTTTTGTGCCACTCAGCCCTAACAAAGAAGCCCCTTATACCAGACAGGCCTTAAGGCACGGAAGGTCTTGTCACCCCACAATTCCCGGGGCAGGACAACGCCCAATGTCGGAAGTACCCCAGGGGAGGAGGAGGGGGGAGGCCCCCACCTGTTGGACCTGCCATGAGAAGGTCAAATTGCACCATTGCCCCAATTCCTAAGAGACCATGGACTGCAGTTCTGCCAGAAGGGTTTCTCTCTAGCTGCCCCCTGCTACACAGCTACTAGCCCCGACTCTGCTGATGAGCGCCACCTGTGCCGGGTGGACTGGGCAGGCATCCAGCGTTGCCCTGCTGACTTAGGCAGTCGGGTGACCTTGATAATGGGTCCCTCACAGACCCCAGGCCGCACAGGGCGCACATTGGAGTCCTGTGCATCATGGGGACGTAAAGGACTACCCACCACAGTTATTAACTTCCAGACCTCTTGGTGGAGAGAACTACATGAGGCAGCGGTTGTCAAGAACTTGCCCCATGACCTTATCTTGGGACGGGACTTCCCCATGTTCTGGACTCTATGCGGGGAAACCAAGAGTTGGGGGGTTTTCTCCTGTGTTGTCTGGTCAGATTCGGAAGCCAGCCTGATGACCCAGACTCTGGAGTTCCTGCCGTAGGGTGACCGCCACAGAAGATGGAAGTGTAATGTTTCCCCTAGATGTTTATGGCAGGGCGAACTGAGGAGGTAGTGACAGGACCGCAGTTGTCTGATTTGGAGGTACCCGTGACAACTTTGGTACTGCCCAACTCCAGGACCCCACTTGGTCCGCGCCAGAGAAATGTATGGTAGAAATTAATGGCGTACCTCACACCCAGGTGCGGATAAGTTGTTCCCTGTGTGTGGTAAATCAGGAGTTATGTAACGCATTGATAAGGTCCACGGTGAAACCGGGAGCATTAATGTGCCTCAGCCATATCGTCAGATGTGTTAGACCTTGCACATAAGCATGTGATGGGAGGGCACCTAGTGTACCACAAAAACTCTGGAACGCATCTTGCAGCGTTTTTACTGGCCAGGAGTATATGATTAGGGTAAAAAGTATTTGTGAAAACTTGCCCTGATTGTCAATTGCATGCTCCCATGGTACACTTTCGAAGTCGTTGGTACCTCTGCCCATTTTGAGTACCCTTTGAAAGGGTCGCCATGGATTTGGTCGGTCCTTTAGGTAAATCTGCTCGGGGGCAATCAGCATATCCTGGTAGTCATGGACTATGCTACCCGATATCCTGAGGCCATCCCACTGCGGCACACACCTCTGCGAAACAATTGCTAAAGAGTTGTTTGCCATGTTTCTGCCGGTGGGACTTCCCAGGAGATCTCACAGATCAGGGGACTCTTTTATGTCAAAAGTCACCAAGGAGCTATGTCGGCTCTTTAATATTAAACAGTTACGCACCTCTGTGTACCATCCTCAGAAGGATGGATTGGTAGAACGGTCAACAAACTTTAAAGAGTATGCTAAAAAAGGTGGTAACAAGGATGGGAAGGACTGGGATGTACTATTGCCATATTTAATGTTTCGCCATCCGAGAGGTCCCCACAAGCCTCTACTGGGTTCTCACCGTTTGAGTAGTGTATGGCAGACATCCCAGGGGTCTCCTGGACATAGCCAAGAGACATGGAACAAGAGCCCACCCCCACAAAAGTGTAATAGACCATATCGCAGATATGCAGGACAGGGTGGCAGCCGTCATGCCATTGTCAAAGAGCATATGGAGGAGGCACAAAGAAACTCAAAGCCGGGTTATAAACAGGTCAGCAAAAGAGGAGCTTTAGTCCCGGTGACGTGTGTTGGTGCTAGTCCCACTGTAGAAAGTAAGTTTCTCGCTAAAATGGCAAGGACGTATGAGGTTATAGAGAAAATAGGAGAGGTGAACTACAGGATACGTCAGCCCGGACGGAGAAACCCGAGCAGACTTATCATGTAAATCTGTTGAAGGCCTGGAAAGACAGAGGAGTCTGCATACAGAGATGGTCCTGGCAGTCCACCTCCGCGATACCCTCACCGGCCGCAGATAAGCTGTGCCGGAGGCAGAACTACGAATAGCCGATACCCTTACCAAGAGCAACAGCGAGAGGCTCGAGAGGTTGTAGCAGAAATACAGAGTGTTCTCAGAGTTGCTGGTTACACATCTGTAATTAACATGATATTGTCACGAGCCAGGGATAAAGGTAAGATTAAGGCCGTACGAGTCCCTGAAGCTCGTAGACAGCCATATCAGAAAAAGTTCAGAAGATGCTGAAGCTAGGGTTATTGAGGAGTCCAAAGTGAGTGGGCCAGTCCAATTGTTCTAATTCCCAAAACCGGATGGGACGTTGCGATTTTGCAAACGATTTTAGAAAATGAATGAGGTTCTAATTGTATGCCTATCCCTAGTTTGATGCCTACCCAGCCCCGGTGGACGAGCTTATTGAGAGACTAGGGGGTGCTCGGTACTTCACCACCCTGGATCCTAACTAAAGGATATTGGCAGGTACCCCTGACAGTAGGGCTAAAGAAAGACAGCCTTTACGCACCCTTGAGGGCCTTTTCACTATTGTATTACCGTTTGGGCTTCATGGGGCCCCCGCTACCTTCAAGGTAATGGACATAGTGTTAAGCCACATAGGAGATACGCCTCCGCTATCTAGATGACATTATCATATACAGCCAAGACTGGGCGGTCACTTGGCCAGGTACAGGCCGTAGGAACTCTCTAAGGGCAGCGGGCCTGACTGCAAACCCCAAGAAGTGTGCGTGGGAATGGAGGAGACACACTATTTGGGGTACGTGATCGGTCGGGTATAATTAAACCTCAGATCAACAAGATTGACGCTATACAGGGTTGGCCTCAAACCAGTGCGCACCAAAGCAAGTCAGGCATTCCTGGCATTGTAGGGTACTACAGGCGGTTATACAAACTTTGCCACCATGTCGCTCCCCTGACAGACACCTGCTGAAGGGTAAAAGGCCTGTCATGGTGAGGGTGTGGATGAACAACAGAAGGTGCTTTTCAGGGCATTGAAGTCTGCGTTGTGTGGATCTCCCATCCTCATTGCGCCAAACTTCAAGAAAGAGTTTATTGTGCAGACGGATGCGTCAGCTATGTAGGACTGGGAGCTGTCCTCTCTCAGGAGTGAATGGCGAGGAACACCCCATTACTTACCGGAGCAGGAAGCTCACGCCAGCTGCAAAAAATTACAGTATCGTAGAGAAGGTAATGTCTGGCGATAAAGTGGGCATAGTCCTACATCTACTGATAGTTCTCTTACGTACGATACTCGGGACCGTATCAGTTCCAAGTCAACTGCCCATCTCCTCTCGCTCCTCGTGGATGAGTAAACTAAGAAGAGTGAATGTCAACGAGCGCGATGTGATTTTATTGTTCTACCCTCCTGGTGGTTTGTTCTTGTCCCCCAAAATTTCAGTTACATCGGCTGGAGCAGCAGAGCCGGGAAGCGACAGGGCAATGGCCGGACCTTTTCCTTCTGTACCCCGAAAAGCGCAGTGCTTAATGTAAGGACGTTTACGCCACGGTGGGTCCCCGAACTGAGGGCCGGGGAGGGTATGTGAGAAAGGAGAAGGTGTTGTGTGTGAAACCGCTATCTGTCTTACAGGCAGTTCCATGAATGCTGGTGGTATAAGTAAAAGCCCGGGTGTTTGCTGCAGTAACCCGGGTTAATGCAGACATGAATAACGCGAGAATAGTTGTTTTGTCTGTGTTGGCCTAGCTAACACAGGAACATTTGTAATGCCTAAATGGCCTGCTTATTATGGAGTGGGGTAGGTTGCTTCTTTTGGGCTTGCTCCTACTCCCACCCGGACTTCGGCCTGGGCTTTTGTATAGCCAACCGGTGCAGGTCACACGGCACTCGTTAGGGTCTGATGTGTCTGGCATGCCAGAAGCAGAACGAGGGAGGCCCCTACCTGGAGAGCTGAAAGGGAGATTGCATTCTCCAGCAAAGGTAAACTGAGGGCTCCTGTCTTGCTGCTGGCCAAAGAGCGTGTGCCAGGCAGCCTGTACCCGGATACTAGGGGTCCTCCAAATGATTAGACAGCGACTAGCGGGCCGGAATTACTTTTATACATGTTTGTCTGATGTGCCTAATCCAAAGGCTGAAGTTGTGTTCTGTTTTGCCAAGTGTGAATAAACACTTAAGTGGCTTTTAAACTGCGTGTGTCACTGCTTCCTGCACTGCTACCAGTCAACTACCAGAGCAATTCCCCACAGCCGTTAGATGCCAGTGGCAGTTCTCGTCTCACAGAGTACCGCCTGCTGCAACATCCACTTACTGTGCTGCGACCTCTGCCTGCTCCACCTGCCACCTTTCTGTCTGATATGGTGGTTAATCAACTACGTGGATTTGACACATATTTTTTGCTTTCAACTTTAGCAACACAAAAGTATGGAAATTTGCATTATTCAGATACCCCACAACAGACACCCTGTTATTGGAGCGAAAATCAGTCTATAAACTACATGGATTTGACACATATTTCTTGCTCTCAACTACTGTACATGTACACCCTGGGATTGAAGCAGAAATCGCTACAGCACAGTACATTCGAAGCAACTGGATGCTATAGACAGCACATGCAGTGTAAAATGCCAATATTGCAAATGGCTGACATTTTTTTAGGGCTGTGACATCACATAAGCCTGCCGGTCGTTGATTGGCTTACAGGTATGTAGATGTCATTAAGGTTGTTCCATTCTCCTTCCCAGAGTTCTCTTCCCCACGTTGTTCTTGCGGCCATTTAGCTAATAAAGCAGGGGGTAGGGGTTCGGATTCGTGGAGACTCAAATTTTCTGTGAAATTTGGACCGAATTCCACTTTTTTAGAATCGATTTGCCCTTCTCTTTTTGTAACAAATGTAGCAAATAGAGAACATTTAACACAAGGAAAAAGTGAAATTGATGAACTATTAAGTAGCAGCTGGAATGACCCTGTTTGTATTTATTTCAGGGCTTTTACGCCATAAAACTGGAATAAACCTCTGAAAACGATTCCTCATTGGATGTTTTCCCTCATTGTAAATACTCAAGATTGCTACTGCATTAAGAGCAGGAAGAGATCTTTGAATATGAAAATTCAATATTTTAGGTACTGTATTTTGAACACTTAATATTTTTATTATGCAATTTTTTTTTTATTATATTAGCGTACCACTTTAATTCATGATCTCTTTATGACTTCCGCACTGGTCAAACCACAGAGACTAAGTCATCTATTGCAGATATTATCGTGAACTTGTGATTCTTATATTTTTTTCTGCTTCATTTTGTGACATTCAAAGTGTGATACACTTGTATTAGTAATGGCACTTTAAGCCCTAGACGATGCAAAGAAACAGATGTGTGCCACAGACTGTCATCGTCATTGAAAAACACTTTGAAAGGCCTATTGAAGGAGATAGGAGATAGCATCAAATGCTTCTAGGTATTTTATGTTAACGCAGAAATGTTGTTGGCTATTAAATTTAAATCAGTGGCCCTTATGCTGTGTGCGGCTATGTACAAAGGATTGGGTAAGATCTGAATGTATGTTTCTTTTCATTCTCTTTTTAAGTTGGCAAATTTTAGTATACAGGTGTTAATAACTAAAACATGTCAAAGGCATATATATATATATATATATATATATATATATATATTGAACATTATATTATATCATTGCATACTTTAATATCATCTTTTTTATAATATTCTATTTGCAGCTTCACTCCAGTATTACCAATTACCATTCAAGGGGTATTCCAGGAATGAGCATAATTCAAATATAAGTGGATCCTTAAAATATAAGCTAATATGTAATTGGTTGTTATTTAAAATATTGCTCCCCTTAGCATAAAAGTGCTGTGGACATACAATGTAATTAAGAATTAAAATGCTACTAGCCCTTTAATCAGCCCATTGATTTCCTCATCGCGGAGGTGGCCGCTGGTCACATGTCCATATCACATGTCCTGCACCTGCCTTGGCTGTAGTTGGTTGGTTGCAGTGCATCCAGTATGGCCAGTGTTGTGGTGATGTGCTGAGATGGCAGTTACACATGGTAACAGCAATAAAGTCTGTTAGATTATCACTGGGAGCAAGCATAAGAAGGAGGAGTTACTTATAACTAAACGATCATGGGACTTGTAGCTAACTCTGCATACTTTAGAGAAGCGATAAAATTTTGTGAATCATAAAATCAAACTTATTTAAGCTCAATTTTTTGTGATTAATGACATTGAGATGTGTTATATTCATTTATTTCTAGGTTTTTTCAGACGTTCATATTCCCGGAATACCTCTTTAATGATAATTTTAGATCTAGTAATAATAAAAATGAAAAATGTATTGCACTGTTATATACAGTTATTACACCGGTGCCATACATTAATATAAAATGTTATATTAAGATGCATATTCAGTTCACAATGTAATGTCAAAAAGATAACAAGTTCTCCAATGTACAAGTTCTGATGAACAATTGAACAAACAACAATATTTGTCGCTATATAAATCCATTGGGGAATATTTAACCAGGCTCTGCACGCAGGCCATTGACTAGCACTTCCAATTTCCTGAATGGGCCAGCACAAAAAACACTTTGTTTAATTATTAAGGTTGGACTATCGTCTTTTATCCACCTTTATATACCTCACCGGCCACTTTATTAGGTACACTTGCTAGTACGGGTTGGACCCCCTTTTGCCCTCAAACTGCCTCAATTCTTCGTGGAATAGATTCAACAAGGTGCTGGAAGCATTCCTCAGAATTTGGTCCATATTGACATGATGGCATCACACAGTTGCCGCAATTTGTCGGCGCACATCCTATGCGAATCTCCCTTCCATATCACATGTTCCCTGCACCTGCCTTGGCTGTAGTTGGTTGGTTGCAGTGCATCCAGTATGGCCAGTGTTTGGTGATGTGCTGAGATGGCAGTTACACATGGTAACAGCAATAAAGTCTGTTAGATATCACTGGGAGAAGCATAGAAGGAGGAGTTACTTATAACTAAATGATCATGGGACTTGTAGCTAACTCTGCATACTTTAGAGAAGCGATAAAATTTTGTGAATCATAAAATCAAACTTATTTAAGCTCATTTTTTGTGACTATTGACATTGAGATGTGTTATATTTAGAGATGAGCGAACACACTCGAGTATTTCGCCAGCTCGAGAAAATGGCACCTCCCCCGTTTTGATTTTTGGCGGCCAGAAACAGAGCCAATCACAGCCAGGAGACTATGCACTCCACCCAGCCATGACGTGGTACCCTTACACGTCGATAGCAAGGTTGGCGGCCTGATCAGGTGACCCTCGAATAGACTAGCCGCTCCCGCGCTGCTCGATCATTCTCTGTCTGGATGCCGTCAGGAGAGAGCTGCTGCTGCTGGCTGCCGGGATGCGTTGGGTGTTATATAGCTTAATGTTAGGCAGGATGAATCTACAAGAACAATAGCGTTATAAATATTATTTTTTCTTGTTTGCTTGTGGCTGGGCTTGCGGGCACTAGTAGTGCAGCTAGTACCATACTGTGAGGAATTTGCAGGGAGACTTGGGAACGTTCTATTTAGCTCTTAGTGGCACGCATATCCATCTCAAACACTGAAGTGGGACAATTTATTAGGGGTTTGATTTGAATTAGGCACAGTCTGCTGATTTTTTTTTTTTTGACGTTTATTTTTATTTATAACTGAAAGTAATCTGGCAAAGCAGTGTGCTTTCAGTGTAGGCTAGAAAATAGCCATAGGAGAACCCAAAAAGCTTACTTAGGCCTACAATAGCGTTATATTTTAATTTTTGTTTTGTTTGCTTGTGGCTGGGCTTGCTGGGCTTGAAAATGTTTAACCCGAGGGCTAAGGGTAGAGGACAAGGGCGCAGACGTGGGCAGGGTGAGACACAACCTGCTGATGAGGGAGCAGGGGAACGCCACAGAGCTACACTTTATGTCTCAAGTTACTGGGACTCATGGTAGAGCACTGTTGAGGACAGAACAGTGCGAATAGGTGATGTCGTGGATTGCGGACAATTCTTTTAGCCATTTATCCACCAGTCAGTCTTCCACGCATTCCACCCATGTCACCGAAATCAGCACTCCTCCAGCTCCTTCAGCTCCTCCACCTCAGCCTCCTTCCCCCCAGTCTGCCCCCTCCCAGGAAAATTTGGCATTTGAACCGGCATACTCTGAGGAACTGTTTTCTGGACCCTTCCCAGAGTCACAAACCACTTGTCCGGTTGCTGCTGAGCTCTTTTCCGATGCCCAGGTTTTCCACCGGTCGCAGTCTGTGGGTGATGATGACATTATTGACGTAGTAGAAGAAGTGTGTAAAGAGGTGTTGGACGATGAGGAGACATGGTTGTCAGACAGTGGTGAAGTTGTTGTCAGGGCAGGAAGTCCGAGGGTGGAGCAGACTGTGGGATCGGAGGATGATGAGGTGACAGACCCAAACTGGGTTATTAGGCTGGGTGAACACAGTGCTTCTGAGACAGAGGAAAGTCCTATACCAGAACAGGTTGGAAGAGGAAGTGGTGGGGCCAGACGGAGAGGCAGGGCCAGAGCTGGTGCATCAGCGCCAAATGTTTCACGTAGTCAAGCTCCCGTGACGAGGGGTAGATTTTCAGAAGTCTGGAGGTTCTTTAAAGAAACACTGGATGACCGACGGACTGTGGTGTGCAACGTGTGCCAAACCAGGAACAGCAGGCATTCCACCACTACTAGCTTAAATACAACCAGTATGCGCAGGCATATGAATGCTAAACACCCCACTCAATGGCACCAAGCCCGTTCACCTCCAGCCGTGCACACCACTGCTCCTTCCCCTGTGTCATCTGCTAGTCAGCCCCCTGGCCCAAACACCTCCCGTGCGAAAACCCCATCTTCGCCTCCACGATCCTCCACAGCATCCACCAGCGTTTAGCTCTCCATACCCCAGACGCTGGAGCGCAAAAGAAAGTATAGTGCTACCCACCCACACGCCCAAGACCTCAACGTCCACATCTCCAGATTACTTAGCCTGGAGATGCTGCCCTATAGGCTGGTAGAGACCGAGGCCTTTCGCAACCTCATGGCGACAGCCGTCCCTCGGTATTTGGTCCCCAGCCGCCACTACTTTTCCCGATGTGCCGTCCCAACCCTTCACCCGCATGTGTCAGACAACATCATCCGTGCCCTGACCAACGCCGTTTCTGACAAGGTCCACCTGACCACGGACACGTGGACGAGTGCTGCCAGGCAGGGCCACTATATATCACTGACGGCACATTGGGTTAGCTTGGTGGAGGCTGGGACCGAGTCTGACCCTGCGGCTGGTCATATACTGCCGACGCCGAGGATTGCGGGGCCTACCTCGGTCCAGGTCTCTCAGGCCTACTATGCCTCCTCCCCCTCCCACCCCTCCTCTACCTCCTCTTCCGAATTAGCATCCGTAGGCATGGCACCATCAGTCAGTAGCTCTAGGCACAGCAGCAGTGCTGTCACTAAGCGACAGCAGGCGGTGCTCAAACTGCTGAGCCTAGGCGATAAAAGGCACACCGCCCAAGAGCTATTACAAAGCATCACGGCGCAGACTGATATTCCCTTGTTGATAGCCAAAGCACCCTCAAGTCTGTTTCTCAGCGCATATCGGAGGAGGTGGAGGAGGATGAGGAGGAAGAGGAGGAGAATGTTGGCGAGATTAGCGGTGGGGGTTTGTTGCAATATGCAACAACCCCCACCTCTGTATGAAGAGGACTCAGCCCGTGAGCCCTCTTCATACATTCCCTGTACCTCTGCGCCGTAGAGCTACAGCGCAGAGCGTTAAAGGGGTTAATGATAATTTTACATCTAGTAATAATAAACATGAAAAATGTATTGCGCTGTTATATACAGTTATTACACCGGTGCAATACATTAATAGAAAATGTTATATTAAGATGCATATTCAGTTCACAATGTAATGTCAAACCCTGTCCCAGCGCAGCATGGCAGTATCAGACCTCTGGTGATGTAAGAAGCATGTGAGGAGTGTCTGGCAGTGCTGGATCCTCCTGACCTTCAGACTATAAGGCACAGACACTTTTTAACAAGATTTTTCTTACTAAAAAGTTAGTCTTATAGTCCAAAAAATATGGTACTTCTTTTTTACAGATGGACAGATAATGGAACACATAATTTTCCAAGTCTGTTATGTGTAAAAGTATCCTTTAAATACACAGACACCCATTGACTTGTTAAATCAAATGGCATATCAGCAATAATATACTGATAAACGTTATCTAATTAGCATACACAACAGACGACAGTGAGTGAATGCTGGTAATTTCCCATGCATTAGTTGTTGATGCTTTCAGATCCTTATAATCCTTCTGCCCTGAAGTCAGTTCATTTTCCTAAAGTATAAGGGTGACACAAGAGCTTACAGTCTATGAGGATGAGGGGGTGACACAAGAGCTTACAGTCTATGAGGATGAGGGGTGACACAAGAGCTTACAGTCTATGAGGTTGAGGGGGTGACACAAGAGCTTACAGTCTATGAGGATGAGAGGGTGACACAAGAGCTTACAGTCTATGAGGATGAGGGGGGTAACACAAGAGCTTACAGTCTATGAGATGGTGTTATATCCACAGATCAGACGCGTGGCCTGTGACCAGCTGTACACCCTGAGTCAGACGGACACCTCCGCGTACCCCGAAGTCCAGAAGCCCAACCTTTTCCTGCTGAACGTCATCCTGTCGGCACAGCTCCCACTCTGGTCGCCCACCAGCATAATGAGAGGCATCAATCAGAGGTAAACACCCGAACACTACATCTCCCATAATGCACTATAATCTGATCTACTGCCCCTTGTGAGACTTGTGCTTCCTCTGTGAGATTAGCGATTACTGGTGCTCTCTGCACTGATCGGAGGCTAGTTCTTCTTGGAGATGTGATCCTCACCATTGTCCCTCTGTTCCAGGTTGTTGGCGCAGTGCACGGAGTATTTTGACCTACGATGTCAGCTCCTCGATGACCTTACAAGTAGGTCCTGCCCTCTGTGTTGTGTGAATACTTGTATGTAACCTGGAGTAAAGTTCGCAGGGTTTCCCACCTCTGGGATATTGACATCACCAATCTGATGGGATTGGGTCTCCAACACCAGATCATTCCAGAACCAGAATATCGGAGAACCAAGCCGGAAGTCCAGCTCCATCCTCTGTCTATTGGCCTGAATCAGCTGTAGGGTCAGACCACCAAAGCCCCCTATAAACCCCTTTACATTTCTATAATGGAATTGGATACATGTTCATAATATCTCCTTGATGCTTTCACATGGAAACCCTTAAAGGGAACCTACCACCCCGATTCTACCTATAAAGGTAGAAGGGGTGGTAGGTGGATGAATGGGACGTGAGGATAGCCCTTTTTGGGCTAATCCTCACGTCCCGGCTATCTTTTAGTATATTTATGGATGCACCGGTGTAATACTGTATATAACACTGCATACATTTTTCATTTTTATATATTACTCAGATCTAAAAATTACCTTCATAAAGGTCCCATTCCGGGAATATTCGAACGTCTTAAAAAACCCTAGAATATATCAGAATATACCACATTCGCATATGTCATTAATCCTAAACAAAAAAATGTTATATTAAGATGCATATTCAGTTCACAATGTAATGTCAAAAAGATAACAAGTTCTCCAATGTACAAAGTTCTGATTAACAAATTGAACAAACAACAAATATTTGTCGCTATATAAATCCATTGGGGAATATTTACCAGGGCTTCTGCACCAGGCCATTGACTAGCACTTCCAATTTCCTGAAGTGGGCCAGCACAGAAAAAAACATTTGTTTAATTATTAAAGGTTGGACATGATCGTCTTTATCCAGCCTTATATACACTCACCGGCCACTTTATTAGGTACACTGTGCTAGTAACGGGTTGGACCCCCTTTTGCCCTCAGAACTGCCTCAATTCTTCGTGGAATAGATTCAACAAGGTGCTGGAAGCATTCCTCAGAGATTTTGGTCCATATTGACATGATGGCATCACACAGTTGCCGCAGATTTGTCGGCTGCACATCCATGATGCGAATCTCCCGTTCCACCACATCCCAAAGATGCTCTATTGGATTGAGATCTGGTGGCTGTGGAGGCCATTTGAGTACAGTGAACTCATTGTCATGTTCAAGAAACCAGTCTGAGAGGATTCCAGCTTTATGACATGGCGCATTATCCTGCAGAAAGTAGCCATCAGATGTTGGGTACATTGTGGTCATAAAGGTATGGACATGGTCAGCAACAATACTCAGGTAGGCGGTGGCATTGCAACAATGCTCAATTGGTACTAAGGGGCCCAAAGAGTTCCAAGAAAATATTCCCCACACCATGACGCCACCACCACCAGCCTGAACCGTTGATACAAGGCAGGATGGATCCATGCTTTCATGTTGTTGACGCCAAATTCTGATCCTACCGTCCGAATGTCGCAGCAGAAATCGAGAATCATCAGATCAGGCAACGTTTTTCCAATCTTCTACTGTCCAATTACGATGAGCTTGTGCAAATTGTAGCCTCAGTTTCCTGTTCTTAGCTGAAAGGAGTGGCACCCGGTGTGGTCTTCTGCTGCTGTAGCTCATCTGCCTCAAAGTTCGACATACTGTGCATTCAGAGATGCTCTTCTGCCGACATTGGTTGTAACAGGTGGTGATTTGAGTCACTGTTGCCTTTCTATCAGCTCGAATCAGTCTGCCCATTCTCCTCTGACCTCTGGCATCAACAAGGCATTTCCGCCCACAGAACTGCAGCTCACTGGATGTTTTTTCTTTTTCGGACCATTCTCTGTATACCCTAGAGATCGTTGTGCGTGAAAATCCCAGTAGATCAGCAGTTTCTGAAATACGCAGACCAGCCCTTCTGGCACCAACAACCATGCCACGTTCAAAGGCACTCAAATCACCTTTCTTCCCCATACTGATGCTCGGTTTGAACTTCAGGAGATTGTCTTGACCATGTCTACATGCCTAAATGCACTGAGTTGCCACCATGTGATTGGCTGTTGGACAGTTGTACCTAATAAAGTGGCCGGTGAGTGTACTTTGATACATTTAGTGTTTTGAAGTCATGGAACCTGTCACTACGACTATACGTTTCTTAGTTCCAGTTTTCTGAAGAAAAGAATGGCAGAGCAGGCATCATATCTAGCCACAAGAAATTCTAAAATTAGTATGAACAGAGCCGATTGCAATGGATACTGCACTTTATTATGTATAGTTAACCAAACCCTCCCATCCTAAAGGTTAGGGATTACTGTATGTATGTATTATTATACATTAAGCAGGCCCTGTATGGGAAGCACTCTACAACTGTATTGGTCATTCTTAGTTTGTGATGACAACAAACTTTTGGATGACAACAATCTTTGCAAAAAAAACTTTGTAGTATGAACACTTATATATGTTATCAGTGGAAAGTACCGTATTTTTAGGACTATAAGACACTTCTTACTATAGGACACACCCCAGATTTAGGCTTCCAAAAAAGGAAAAATATATTTTACACCAATTAAAATATCCCTGTTGGTCACACTAAAGCACAGCACACACAGCTCTGCTTCATCCATACATTTACACACACAGCACTGCATCATCCATGGTTACACACACAGCTCTGCATCATCCATACAGTTACATACACAGCCCTGCTTTATCCATACAGTTTAACACTCAGCTCTGCATCATCCATCCAGATACACACTCAGCTCTGCATCATCCATAGTTACACACTCTACTCTGCATCATCCAAAGTTAAACACTCAGCTCTGCATCATCCAAACAGATACACACACAGCTCAGCTATACACACAGGAACCCCCCCCCACACACACATACTTCCCCCATTCCCCTTCTTCTTACCCTGTCCAAGCGCAGCATGGCAGTATCAGGTCTGGCAGTGCTGGATCATCCTGACCTTCGGTCTATAAGATGCAGACACTTTTTAGCAAGATTTTTCTTGCTAAAAAGTGAGTCTTATAGTCCAAAAAATATGGTACTTCTTTTTTACAGATGGACAGATAATGGAACACATCATTTTCCAGGTCTGTTATGTGTAAAAGTATCCTTTAAATACACAGACACCCATTGATTTATTAAATCAAATGGCATGCCAGCAATAATATACTGATAAACGTTACCTAATTAACATACACAACAGACGACCGTGAGTGAATGCTGGGAATTTCCCATGCATTAGTTGTTGATGCTTTCAGAAGCTTATAATCCTTCTGCCCTGAAGTCAGTTCATTTTCCTAAAGTATAATGGTGCTATAACATACTTCCTTGCTGCCAATGGATAAAAAGCAGACTAAAGTTAAAATTTAACACCCCTTCTTCTGCTATTTGCATGAAACTTGCAGAAAAGTTTCCGGCACTATAAAAAGAAATAATTGTACTTTGTTCACTGTAGAATTTGCTGAATACATATTTTATTAACATTATACCTTGTTTTCATCCTGGCTTGCAGACGCTGGGGACAGACTAAATTGCAGTCACACCTACAATGCCTATGATAATAAAGTCAGGAATAACTATTCCACTTTAATCATAAGATAATTATGAGTAATAGCTCCTTGAGGTAATGATAGTGCAAAAACATGTCTAGCTTTAATTGTTTTAGTGATTTTGATTGATGACTGAATGTTATATTCCAGGGCATAATGGTCGGTGTGAGATATAGTTTGATATGATGGTTCATGTTCATCATTATGGTGAAGTATACTCTACATACTGTATGACACTAATGTGAGCATTGTTTTATACAATGCATTTACTAAGAATAACACACAGCTCTTTGGCTCTGTGCAGTGTCCAGCCCATAAGCTCATGTGATTGTAGTCCAGCGAGCAACCAGAAAAACACCCAAAAAACCTAGTACAACTCTTTGTAATCCTTTTTTGCAACCTGATTGACTTCTATGGGACCATCTGAGCCACAAATACGGATAAGAACATGCTTAGAGTTTTTCCTCACAGCCATTAGGCTGAGACACGGTGCTGAGGAATCCTTGGCAATGGGCATGAGTCTATAGCAGTGGTGGCAAACCTATGGCACGAGTGCCAGACGGGGCACTCGGAGCCCTCTCTATGGGCACCCGTGCCATCACCCCACCGCAGACTCCGCCAGACAGGACTCAAGGTCTCTTGAAGTCCCAGGAAGCCCAGGACCCTAGAAGGAAGCTACAATGATAACCAAAGCTTTTACTCCCTCTTTCTACTGTATTGGTGTCCTCAGGTGCCCATACAATTTAAACAAGTGACAGAGCAGGGAGTAATTAGTTACTGTTTAAATTGTCGCATCGGCAATATGTGGGTTTTTGTATGTAGTTTGGGCACTCGGCGTCTAAAAGGTTTGCCATCACTGGTCTATAGCAATATATGGAGCTGTGAGACAGCAGCAAAAGAAAAAGTCTTAGCAGCTGTGAAAATGTTTGTGTACGGAAGGTTAAACTTGAATAAAGCTTTACTCTAACAGAAAGACAAAGGTTTGCATTACAAGGCTTACAAGAATAAATTGATACTAAGCTAAAAAAGAAAACATATAGGAACACGGTATAATGGTTATGGTTTCAGTAGGATTATTGATGGCTGTACGAACAGGCTATATTGAAAATTCATGCAGTGCTGCAAAAAGTGATACATGGGGACTCCCATAGCTCAAGTACACTCTTCAAAAGTCTGTATGATCAGTTTTATGGGAACACAACCAGTTTACATGGACATAGATCTCCTAAAGAAACTTAATTTTTCTCAATTTTACAACTTCACAAAACAGCCCATACTTCGTAAGTTTTCACATTTACACAAAGCCCATGTGGTGGAGGATGTAGTTTGGTGTGCCCACCAGTTATGTAACACAACTGTTACTGAGACCTGGGAGTTCATAAAAATTGTGCTATCCTGTAGCAGCCATCTTGGAGATAACTAAGCCTACTTTAGAAATCCCATAAAATTTTGTAAACTATATAATCAAACTATTTAAGCTAAGGTGTATTTTATGAATATGTATGTCTGATACAAATAACTATGATGCTATAAATAATTGAATATAAGAAAACTCAATGTTATTAGTCACAAAATTGAGCTTAAATAGTTTTATTTTATGGTTCACAAAATTTTGATGCCTCTTTAAAGTATGTGGAGTTATCATCAAGATGGCCGCCACTTGAACCAACAAGTCCTATGATCCTTTAGTTATAAGTAACTCCTCCTACCTCTTATGCTCTGATGATGTAACAGACTGTTCTGCTCTGTTACTATAGTAGTGATGTGTGTAACTGCCACCACTGCACATTACCTCACTGAGATGGATCTTACTACAACCAACTGACTACAGCCATACATAGTGGTTATCACATGACCTGCCCAGGTAGGACATGTGATGTGGACATGGCCAGCCACCATCTTCTGTCCTGGGTCTCCTCTGTGCAGAGAAAATCAATGGCCTGATTAAAGGGCCAGTAGCATTTTAATTTGTCATTACCGTGTATGTCCACAGCATTTTCTGCTAAGGGAGCTAAATTTTAAATAACAACTAATTACATATTAGCTTATATTTTAAGGACTAATTTCTATATGAATCATGCATATTCCTAGAATACCGCTTAAAGTTCTATTCCATACATTTATTTTTAGCATTATGGGTTTTTTGTATCAGACGTTCATATCTCTTTAACAATCATCTGTCATCACATGTGCATAACTGGTGGAATACACTGAACCTGATCACCAGTGCTGAGACTAAATTATATACTACATGGGCTTTGTACATATGTGAAAACATGCAATCTATGGGCTGTTTGGTGCACTATAGCAGTTGTTAAAAGGATTTCAGTAATGAAATCGAATCCATCTAACCAATGTCCCTGGAAATAAAGAAGCGCTTGTGGAGAGTATATATACTTCACCGGGATACCCATATTTCAGTGTGTCATATGAATTTTTAAGGATTTAGAACAAATTTGTTGCAGGTCTATCACTTGTATTTCTTTATACTATTCCCACACCGATATTGTGAAATCTTCACAGAAAAAGCATCTATGCATTTAATGGATCACAGAACTAGATTATTTTGATTATTGATGAGAGCAAATATTCAAGAAGATTCTACATTATCTTATCAGGTTTTACTGATTTCAGAGTTTTATAAAAAACAAAGGCACAGTTCAGACATTGTTCTTCTTAATCTGTTGCACAAGAATCTCTTTTAAACAATGTGAATATTAAGTAGTGCTGAACAGGGATGAAGCTACTTTAGGTGATTGACATTCCTTGATGGATTAAGGTTTTCTTGATGAAATGACATATATGCACTACGAGGTAAGGTACATATTAAAATGAAAACGTATTTTATTCTATTTGTGGGAAAGAATTCCCTAATTGAGATGTTATTAACATGCTATGCTCGACAATGATTTGAATATAGGTGAGACTTAATTTACTAACAACCTGGAGCTGCAAAATGAGTCATTTAAAAGAACCAATTAATTCTTAGATCTTTCAATAAAGTTTCCTAACGTACAAAAAAAAATAGAAACTATATGCAAATTACAGTGCAAAAAGAAGTAATATAAAAATCATAGAGAATTGTACGCGGGATTCCAATGGATGTTTATAACTGATCTCATGATATTCAGAAATCCTTGTTCCTATAAAAAACAACTATCAGTAATCCTGGTTACAATGGATAACTTTGACAAAGTAATGTTGGCTCGCGAACAAGTGGAAATAGGCAGATCATGCCTTGAGGCAGGCTGCAATAACTAACCAGGAGTTGGCATCAAAGTATTTGATGTAAAACTAACCCTACTCATTAAGACAGGAGTTCAGCTGTACACCTTTCCAGGATGACCCATTAAAAATAGTGGAAGAGTACATATTTCAGTGAGGTTTAGCAGATACAAAGAAATTGCTCCTAGGAACATCATGAGAAGTCAAAGTGGTATCTACAACTTTACAAGGAACATTTTATTGAATTCACAAGAGCCTTATAGATTTTATCTTTAAAAAATCACTAGCAGAGGTGAAAGTATTGCAGAACATTCCAAAACACCAAGAAATTAAGAACTCTAGACAATAAAATAAACTAATAATTAATAAGAATGTGAAAGCAAAATAAATCCAACATTATATCATTATTGCAGGCTGCTTACAGTATACAATCTGCAGATGAGGTATTTGATGTAAATACAATGCTATGAAAATGAATATCATAAATGTCTTTGAATATTTTATAATAAAATGTTATAGTGCACTGTTAAATACTAATTTTAGTAAGAAATATGTCCACCTTTAGTAGATATGAGATTTTCAATGCGTTTTGGCATGGATCCTACCAAGTTTCTGCATAAATTCTTCAATTCTTCATCATGGACCACACTTGTATGGCACAGTTTATCATGTGTTCTTTGGTTGTATAGTCCACTTTGCCAAGATGTCGCTTTGCAATGCTCCCTAAATTTCTTATTGGATTTAAGTCTGGTGAATTGCCAGGCCAGTCCAGCATTTTTACTTTATTTTCTTCCAGGCATTTCTTCACACATTTGGATGCATGAATGGCACAATAAAATGTCTATGTATTTGAAAGAATTCATCATACCATCCATAGGAAATAAGCTCCCTGTACTATCAGAAAAGTCGCAAAAAAACTGTTTTTGAGGGTGTTTAACAGTTTTTATAATATGATCAGCTCACAATGGTTCATATTTGCTTCTTCTAACAACACTTGCTCTGTGCCCTTGAACAAAAAAAATGGGTTTTATCAATGAAAATTACCTTTTTCCACTGGCTAGTTGTCCAAGTTTTATATTTTTTTGCCCATACGAGTTGGTCTGCCTTAATTGAAGATGTCAGAAGTTGTTTCTTTACTGGCTTTGTTGCCTTCTGACCAATTTACAGAAGCCTGTGCCTTACAGTCAAATTGATAATATCAATACAAGCAGCGAACAAGTCTCTTTGGAAATATTTACTTGTTTTTCTTGCATTAAGTTTAGTATTTCCGATAAGTGTTTTATCAGTTCTTGGTGTTGTTTTCCTTTTCCTTCCACATATCGTGGAGAAAACGATCCAGTTTCTTTGTGTGTGCGAATTATTCTTGAACTGGTAGATTTTCAAATACCAATGGTGGAACTGATTTCTTACAGTCAGAATTTTTACAGGCAGAATCACTCTGAGAAAAAGTACACCAAGCCACTCCTCACAGAAACTAGCTCTCAACTGAAGGTGAAGGGGCCGCTAGCCAGTGAAACCGAATTTTGTTAACTCACACCTGTTCAAAGCAGTTAAAACTGGTTTGAATCACTAGCAACAAATTTACAATTTTAGTTAAAAATATTTTGTCCAAATTTGCACAGCACTGTATATAAATCCTAGAACTATAAACATATCCCTAACGGTGCATGTTTGGGAATTTGTGTCAATGCCCCTCCATGCTGAGCAGCAATTTGAAGTGAGCTCATTAAGATTCTTACTGGTAATAGGTAAAATTATTTCACCACTATTTTCCCCATGAATAGCCACTAACTTTTCAATAATCTATACGCAAATCAATAGCACAGTTGATTGTAAGGAACTACCATTCACTCTGAAATCTTTACTGATTTATCTTGGTCTCCAAAATTTAACTCTCAGCTTACCAGTATCAAATTATAGCTACTATGGTGAGAAAAGCTCAGGAGGGTTATGCAAGATAAACATAGGTACTGATTAGAATGGTGCTACATCTAATAGTATGGATTCAACCTCTTTCTCAATGCTTTATTCATATCAATACTACTCATTCATTCTAATAGAATGTTTACATTTGGGTTCAGGATTTGGGATTGCCTTCGTGACCTGGACATATTGCTGGATCGGCAGGCAAACAGCCAATCTTGCAAATTCATGTTCCCAGCACCTGAAAGTTGAGTCTGCTCATTTCTACTTCTCTATAATGCCTTTTAAGGTGGTACTGCTTATGAGTGAGTAACTTTTAATAGCTTTGTATTTGTATTCAAACATATTGCAATTTCTCTTGAAATCCAGAAGAAATCTAGGGCAGCCTTACTCTGCCATCTCACTGCTGCTTCTTTTTATCATGGCCAGCATTATTGTTTTTCATGCTACTCGCCCACCTCCAATTTGTTTCAATCATATTCAGGGTTAAACATCACTTATATATAATTTGTGTCAATTATGCATAATTGTGATAATTTAATAACATATTTTTGTCTCTAAAAAAAGAACATTTTAGAAAATGTATCAATGTAACATGGTTAGTGCTGAAATATAAATAAGTGTCAGAACTTGTAGGTCAGTCTTAAGCCATTATGAAGCATACCTTTTGAAATCTGTATTAAGTAAATCACATTTTGAAAATCCCATTTCTTAAGCAAATAGTAGCATAAGCGTTATTGACTTAACTTAATCATGAAATGCAAGCATTCATCATGTGTAATTGTTTCTCAAGCAACAAAATAGAAACAGAAATATGTTCCATTTGACTATCAAATATTTTTTTTTCATAATATGATGTCTCAAGATAATATTTACTTTTATATACACATCTCTTTTATTAGATAAAAAAATTGTACCACATGAAATTGGAGCATAAACTATCACACATATTGGTATTTCTGCTTACCTCATTCAAAAACTTAACAGAAATACATGCAATCTAGTGTGTAATGGATTGAAGTGAAAGTCATCTGCTGCTTAATTCAATTCTTGGGGTTCCTCATGAAGACGGATCTAGAGGATACTAAATGATGTGGAAAAACTCTGTTTCAACTTTTTGCTGATAAACCATACAAATGTGAAACATTTGATGAATTTAGTTAGATTGATGACTTGAAGAGTCTACTAACCTTATTTAAGAGAATGAGGCAGAAATGCTCCAGATCCACCTGACTGACTGTCCCCGATTTGGTATATATATATGGCATGTTAAAAAACAGTATGTGTGTGACAGCATCATTTTGCAATATTTTGTCGTGAGCTATATGTGTTCATGTGTGCAATCATATTACCTAATTAACTTTGATTTAAGGGGACATGTCAACTACCTTTACCTTATTAAATTAGCCACACCATCATGTGTATCAAAATCATGTGAATATGAGAAGAAATCAGTCTTCTTTTGCCATAGAGACAGGTTCAGATTCTTGGTCACAATTTTTTGGATGTTGTGTGTGAACTTAAAAACCTAGTGGCTCTCCTTACCTGGCTTTTTTGAAAACCAAATAAGTGCCAAGAGAACCAAAGAGGAGTCCAATGTAGTGTCACAGTAAAGAAATGGGTTCAAGTACTAATCTCATCCACAACTGGTCCCTGACTGATTTCCTAGTTTGTGTAAGTCACACAGGACAACTAGAAGGTAATCCCTACTCTAGCAAAGTATTTAGAAAAGATGACAAATGAATATAGAGGGACAGACAGACAAAAGATTGGTCTATTGGTCAATGGGATAGTCATGTCAAACTAAGATGGAGGCGAGGTATAGATTTTCAAAAGAGTGGTCAATAGAGATGGGCAAATTGATTCTAATGAAGTGGAATTCGTTTAGAGTTTCAGGAAAACTTTTGTTCTACACTAATCCGAAGTCACAGTGATTCAAGGGAACAAATTTTTTATCCCCCTTTATTAGCAAAATGGCCGTGAGCACAACGTGTTACATGGGGCAGAGAACTCTGGGAAGAAGAAAGGATCACCCAAGATCACATGTGCAGACATGTAAGCCAATCAGTGACAGGCAGACTTATGTGATGTTACAGCCCTATTGCATGTGCTGTCTCTAGTGTCTAGCTGATTGTACTCAGTAGCTGATGGAGTGATTTTTGCTCAAAGTCCAGGCTGTCCTTTTTGGGGGATCTGTATACCCAAAATTTCTAAATTTTTTTGTTGCTAAAGTTAATATAAAAAAATCTGTGTCAAATCAACATAGTTGTTGGAGTGATTTTGGCTCAAAGTCTAAGGCCATTGTGCCACTCTCTGGCCTCATGCTACTGCTGCCTGCCACCTACACACACTGTGATTGTGCCACTCTCAGACCTCCTGCTGCTGCTTCTGCCGCCACCTCCACTCTTTGTCATTGTGCCACTCTGTGGCCTACCATGTTGCCGCCACCTCCAGAATTTGTCATTGTGCCACTCTCAGCCCTCCTGCTGTTGTTGCCACCATCACCACACTCTGTCATTGTCCACACCGTGGCCTACCATGTTGCTGCCACCTCCAGAATTTGTCATTGTTCCACTCTTTCACCTCATGCTGCTGCCGCCACCTCCAAACTCTATCATTGTGCCGCACTGTGACCTACCATGTTGCTGCCACCACCAGAATTTGTCATTCTGCCACTCTCTGACCTCATGCTACTGCTGCCACCTCCACACTCTGCCATTGTGTCACACTGTGGCCCACCATGTTGCTGCCACCTCCAGAATTTGTCATTGTGCCACTCTCTGACCTCATGCTACTGCTGCCACCTCCACACTCTGTCATTGTGCCACTCTGTGGCCTATGATGTTGCTGCCACCTCCATAATTTGTCATTGTGCCACTCTGCGGCCTACTCATGCTAATGCCAACTGACCACTGTCTCCCTGGAACACCCTGTGATTTCCATAATGCTGTTTTCACCCTCCACACTTTAACGTTGCCACTATGTTTGGTTTTCCCCTTCACTTTATCTGTCAGAAGGAATGAAAAGCTTCAGGAATGATATCCAGTAGCAGGAGTGGAAATAGAGCACAGAGGACATGCAAATATCCCATTTACTGGTCATCTCTGTTTTGGATCAACTCCTGTTTGTTTTTGGCTTTAGCAATACTGATGGATTATTGACCGATTGAAAGCGGACACCGATGGATAAAAAGAAGGGCAAAATGATCAGTGACATCAATGCAAAATTACTGCCGACACCCTCTCCACTCTTTTTGGGGGTTTCTACATGTATCAGCATTTAACAGAACAGATTATGTTGTAATCTATGGAATAATCTGATGTCAGTGTAAAAAGAGTGCACTCTTTGATATTATTGTGGGATCTTGGCTTACAACACCCTACAGGCTCTCTGCAGCCAGGAAATACCTGTTATTTTAACGCGATTCATAATGATTCAATTCGGGTCGAATATCATTTTGTCAGAAAATTCTGCGGACTTGTCAGATCGAATTTCTGAACAATTCGCCCATCTCTAGTGTTCAATAAACATAGGAAAAGTCAGAAATAGCAGAAATAGCAATAGAAAAACAGAAGGACATCAAGTGAGACTAGTAAGCCCAGCAACCTGTAATAAGAACTATATGTATATACTAGTCTATAATGATCTTTAGGTGGGTTTGAGTTCAAGGTCTATGTTATGACCCCTTAAATGAATGAATAGCAAAAAAGTCCAGGTCGGCTCTACTCACTCCCATCACACACACCGGTGCGCTGCAGACACGGAACGCCCAAGGCAGGGGCAAGGTACACTTCAATAAAGAAAAGGTCATCCAGCGCAGCGTCCACGGTTAAAACTTGATTTATTGGTGCATCAGTACATCGGGTGAATTACATAGAAGAATAAATGATCGACGCGTTTCGGCTAAGCAGCCTTAGTCATGATCTTAAATGAATGAAAGCACAGCTGTGATTGGTTGACATTAAATATTGCCATAGTAGCCAATACCAGTAGAGCCTTCCTTCTACTTGAACAGTTTAAGGAATTAACACTAATCTCTGAATGGTTGAAATGTTATTCAAAAACACCTTTTTTCACATGGTTTGAATAATATCTATGGTTTACTGTATAATCTATGATCACAATAAGTACACTATACATTTCCAGTATCAGTTCCCAGTATTTTATGACTAGCCCAGGTGTATACTAAATACTTTGGAAACACATTTTTTTATTTCCACAGAGTAATATAATACCCAATATAGGAATAGGAAGCAATGCATATTTAGGGCCAGTAACAGTCCTCAGCAGAATGAGATAACAGTCTTAAAACCAGCCCTTGGGCAAATGATGAATCCCTTGCCATCCCAAGCTCCAAAACTTTAATTATTTGTTGGCTTAATATCAATAGGAAACAGATTTTGATTGTTGATAAGTACCAGAATGCTTCCTTATGATTTTTTTACACCTATTAGTAGATGCAAAATATGTGACATTATAGTTTTACCCAGTGAATTGGATATAAGGTATTACTTTCCTACCATAATTCCAAAGCTGCCATACTTTAAGCTTATCAAAACCATAATGTTGAGTGGAAAAAATTTTGAGTGGAAATAATAAAACTTTATATTATAAATGTGCTACGTAGCCGCAGGTTTCTTGTTCTGAACATCTGAATTGTCAAGTTGTATTTAGCAGCATATTTATTTTTCATGTTTGGACACCAGAGTAAGTTCAAATCTTAGGCTTTGATGAAAAACAGCAGATGCTGACTGAGTGCAGGTCATTGTCCTGGAAGAAGCAATGGTCCTCAGAGAAGTGTTCTTTCATTTACATGGCAGCTGTTATAGCAATAGTTTCCTCTAGAAAACAACTGTGTACAATATTCATGAGGCAGAAACTGATCTAAAGCTTCAAAGGCAAAATAAAGAAATTATACTCAAGAAAGTGTGTTTTGTATTTAGTGGTAGGATAATTCTGTGCAAAATACAATAAATACAGTAAAGTTAATTAACTTGTTGGTTATGGCTGAGTTCTTAACAAATTATTCTTTACAATATGAAATATATTAAGACTCATGATTCACCATAAAGTAGTGTGGTATGAGGGTTTTTTTGGAATTATATGGTCTCCTCTGTTTGATCAAAATGCATTTTTCTTGTAACAAAACCCTTAGGCCTCTCAATGTTCTTAGTTGATCTATATTAAATGGTAAGTAGTCATTCTTGTCACTTAATTGGGATTTGTAAGAAGATCCTTAAAGGGCAACTACCACCAGGATAATGGAATGTGAACCAAGCACACATATATGGTGGTGTGTGCCCACTCTGACAGCATCTGTTCTTCTTTTAACTTCTTAAGCACATGTTGTTCCAAAAAAAAAATTATGCAAACAAGCTTGGGGAGGTCCAGACCCCATTGACATCTATAGAGCCTGCCTGGAGCCCTACAGGCTCATTTGCATAATGTTTAAAACCTTTTTTTTTTCATAACAATGAGGGCTGAAAGAGCTTAAAGAAGAGCAGACCCTGCCAGAGGGGGCACACACCAGTATGTCAGTGTGCTTGGTATACAATTCTTGATTCTCGTAGTAGATTTCCTTTAAGGGCTTTCGCTTACATCTTGTATGGTTGTTGGAGGCCATTTTGTAAGAACATACTTAGCAAAGCCACTTTGTACAATACATTTTTTGCATCAAAGTAAAAACAATGAAGGATAATATCTTCCACTACAAGAGGGATTTGCATTTTCTTACTACCTCATATATGAGACACAGTTATTATTTACTTTTTACTTCTTTTATGAATTATGTGTCTGTTCCCAGGTTGTAGCTAGGGCACAAGCTGACCTACTCTGCTACCTAGCGCATTCCACTTCATGCCCTTTCCAGGTCCAAATGGTGGATGGCTTAAGAGTAAAAATAATCACAATTCCTTGCCATTCCCAAGCCCTAATTCCCAAGACCTTCCCCAATATCACCTAATGGGGGTTATTTATCATTGGTTTTACTGGCCTTCTGGGGTAAAAAAGTCTAAAAGTAGTTGCGTTGAGGTTTTTGGGACTTTTCACTGCTTAAATGTATCACAGGACTATTTACACCTCTTCATTAATCTGGTGTAAACATAGAACTACTGCTCATGCAACACTGTGCAATGCCAGATTCAAGACTTGAGACTTTTGCAAAAAGTCTCATAAAAGTCTCATAGTTACCCCATTCCTCTGCTGGTCTATGTGCTGGGACTTTTTGTGCATTTGAAGACTTTTTTATGATGACTATTTGAAAAAAAATCCCAAACAGAAAATAGACCATAAGAACATTTATTAAAGGGCCAAAACCACTTTAATGAATGTGATGGGCAGCATTGCTCCAAAAATAGACATAGAAATGTCCCAAGTAGCTGGTCTAATGATAATTGCCCCCCAATGTGTTAATCTATACAAAGGAGTTAAATGTATCATAATGTCTCACTATATGTTACTCATTTATGATATATGGGACCATTGTGTATAGACAATGGCTATTCACATGACTTTCTATTATGAAATACAACATTACAATCTGCTGTAAAGGAAATTGAAATAATATTTTTCTATAATAAATTAAAATAGATGCCCTGTTCTGTCTTGATGAGATGCTTACATTTTTATTAGTTAATTTAAAAATATTGTGTTTAATGATGCATATATTCATATTATTCAAACTCAGTATGATGGATCATTTACTATTAAATAACATATTTTATTACCCATTACTACCTAATGAAAGTTATAACAACAAATTATGCACTGACCTTCTGTATAAAAGTTGATAACTGCAGCTGACCTGCTTAGATCAAACAGATTTTCTCTGACTTAACTGTTGACAGCCTATCTTGAGGACAGTATATCAATATTTTATCATATGTCTCTAGCTAAGGTCACTAAGGTGCAATACTTACCTTGTGTATGTCTATGCTAACAATGGAGATGATGCTTTCTACATCAATGTTTTTTTGTACAGGATACCAGTGGTCATCTCCCTGTAAAGCCACATTTACATGAACGTATGCCGGGCCGGCATACGTCTGGCATGGTGGAACAGAGGATGGGTGAACCCTCTATCCTCCACAGAGATGCACGGTGTATGGCCATGGACACGGGGAAAGTTAGGACATGTCTTATCTTTTCTCTGTGTACGGAGCGGTATCATATCACTCCATGCGCCATTGTCATCTATGGGGTACGTATGTTTAGCCACATCTTGCAGCCGTATATATGTCCACCGTATGTTCATGTAAATGCAGCCTAAGTCTTATGTAGGTGAGCCATCCTTACCGTAAATTAAGACCACCATCAAGGGGTGGTCTACTTTCATACATTTCTCTGCTTTTTAGAAGTATTTCACAGTGTCCATTTGAATCAGAGTGTTTCCTGTAAAATTCAGGAAATATCAGTTCCATCTAAGAGAAAGAGAAATGTTGTATGGGGCTGCTCTTCAATTTCACCCAGAGATAAGGATCTTGAACTATTTCAGTATTCCCTTAGAAAGTAGAGGGAATAAATGTAAGAGTTTTCTAAATAAACAACCCTTTTAATTTCTGGAATACCCCATTACCAATATACTCATTATTTATCATAGAAAAGCCACTTTAAAGAAAGTCTATGATCTTCTAGCATCACCATCTAGCCTTTCTTTCGGAGATACGAGGGGCACAAAAAAGAAATATTCATGAAAGAACTGCAGAAGTATTACTCTGTAAATGATGCCTTGTAAATGTCTTCAAATACATTACTCTGTATATCTATTGCAGTTATCAGGATTGAAATTTATACACAGTAGTCTGTCTATTCAAAGATATTTGCCTTTCATTCTATGTATTTAATTGTAGCAATACCTAATAATGGATTATAATGTTCATATTATTGCAGCTCCCTGGAGAGGGCATAGTAGGCAATATATTCTGTGTTTTCCCTTAGGCAAGTGAAAAGCTCTGGTGGAAATTATTACCACATTTTTTTTTAGCTTTGCAGTAATTTTTCATATCACATGCACAGTGAAATTTATTGTTTCCTTTGATTCCCTGTCGGCGTCTATCATTTGGCTTTTTATACCTTTACCAGCTCACTAAAGCATAAATAAAGATGCACAGTAAAAAATAATATTTTGGAATATTAGTTTGATAAGGCAACCTACATATATTTCAACAAAGACTGTTGTAACCTGCTGTTTCTTTCTGCTGGAATTCATTCGAATTTTATTTTCTTTAAGTGCATACTTATTTTGTGAAAAATTGTGAAATCTAAACTGAAAAAACATCCTGGGGACCTACAGATTTTTAATACGATATGGTTGTATAATTAATTCTTAATGATTAATTAGTTGTGGGGAAATAGAAAAATGGGCAGAACTTCATACCCGGTTGCACCTTGATTAGTTGTTTGGTCTTTATTAGCATTGAGCTGGTAACAGATAATAAAAATCTTTATTTATATAGTGGCATCACATTCCATAGCACTTTAGAGAATAATGTGGATTGGGACATATACAAATAAAATAAGACAGTACAGAGTAAACATAGTCATATGGGACTATGGGACAATAGGAGTGAAAGCGATGCACACAAGATCTTACCATCTATTAGGATGAGGGTATGACACAAGAGGTATAAGGGCTTATATAATAGTTCAGCCATTCTTTATAAGTAAACAAAATGATTTACCAAAAAAAATGCTGCGGCTTGAAACCTTCATCAGCTGCCATCTTGTAAATTAAGTCAAAGAAAAATGGGACCAAAGAAAAACTTGTAGCTTGGAATCTGGAATTCCTGGATAACAGAAACAGTACCATGCAGTTAGGGAATGTGATAGCCTTATCTTAATAGCATGTTTGAAGCTTGGCGGTTGGGTATTAGTCTGATTAGTCCAGGGTAGGGCATTCTAGATAATAGGTGCAGCCCTAGAGATGTGAGTGAATAATCGTAAATCACATGCAGATCGAAGAGCATGGCCTGGACAATAGACGGAGAAGGGAGAGTTAGTGAGGTGTAGCATTGTACAAATGTTTGTGGATTAGGGTAATTAGTTTAAGCTGTATTCGGAAGGAGACAGGCAACTAGTGCAGTGACTGCCACAGACTACTGTGTAGTATATGACTGTGTAGTATGCAAACTGAAAGAAAACTTTGGTCGTTGCCTTAAGAATATATTGTCGAAGAGAGAGTTTACCAAGTGGAAGACCAAATAGAAGGGAGTTACAGTAGACTAGATGAGCTACAATTAGAGTTTTTAATTGTAAGAAAAGGGCAGATTCTAGAAATATTTTTGAGAGGCATGCAGAAAGAGCATGCAAGTGAATATACAGTGCAAAAGAACTGGTACAACAACAAGTAAGCTGTGCAATACAATATATGTGCAATATATACCTGCAGAAAAGGCTGTGCTGATCAGTGTTCATCCCAACATGTATTCTGCTTCACACCTTGCTCAAGGGGTCAAGAAACATTGAGAAAGATGTGTGCAGGGCAGCAGGGCCTTTTTTGAAGGGCTTTGCGCAGCAATTTTATTTAAGAAGTGTCTGAGCAACTATTAGGGGCACATGCAACCTTTTTGTGGCGCAGCTGCGCTGGCCACCATGCGACACAAATTAGGGGACGTGCTGCCAGTCTGTCCGACTGATTCAGACCAAGCGCTGTATTTAACTTGCAAATTGTGTTGTATGCTGTATGTTTAAAGTGAACCACAAAAAAGATGGTGAACTCTGTTGGGAAAGCAACAGATTCATGATTTCTGGCGCATGATCTTAGTGCAGCGCTGCATCGTGCAAACTTCCAAATAATGTCCACCTAGAATGCAGATTAATTCCCCGACGGCATGATCCAGCACGGTCTCTCCAGCTTCTTTTGGAGTATGATACTGATACAAACGAATACGGACCAGCTCCAGGATCAGGTATCCATAAAATCTTCAATGTTTATTTAGAATTTCAGATAAAAGCTTTACATCCGAACAGGAGTCCAAGTACAAGTCAAGAAATATCGCCTACGCGTTTCGAATAGATACACTATTCTTAATCACGGATAAGTTTACTTACAACAATCATGGTCTTTACATGGTGGTGGATCCTGTCCCACAACCGGAAATTATCTCACAATCAGAGTCAGCTGTGGAGGGGGCTCGGCACCGTAAACATTTTAAACATTTTTAAACATAACTTTTTACATTTAGCAATTATTAAAACATACACATAATTAGGCATAATACTAAAAACATAGAGGACCCATTGCATAAACAAAGAGGTAAGTATATATATATATACTATATGTATCAATACTGGCATATCACGTCCACTCTTTTATTTAACCCTTTCGGGACTCTAGTGTCTAAGGAAAATATCCAAAACGTCTCCCGGTTATATAATTTACGTTTATGGTCACTTTGAGAAAACATTTTGCATCATCGGTAGAGGTCAAGGATGATTTTTCTAATAATGATTTATGTGATACAGGGAACCAAGTTAAACTGTCTTTAAATTGTGATACAAACTCTTTCTCTGACCAGGTTCACATTACTGCTTTACGTCAATTGGCAGCAGAATCATGCAGTGATGTGTGCGTGGACAGGAATAAGTCTTTCAAAATGTATAACCCTCATTTTTATCCTGTACAGTCACGTCCTGATATCCTTGATGTTTTCCAGGATAGGGTTGAACAGGATTTAGTGAAATTGAATAAGTCTATCTCTGATGAAAATAGTACCTCTTTTGGGAATATGACTGCCCCCCTCAAGAAAGCCGGACCCTATTTCTAATGTCTTCATTCCCATCTCCGTAACTCTACAACTACTGCCCAAACTTTTTCAGAATTGGACAGCGATGGAAATCAACTTAAGGGAACCTACCACCCCGATTCTACCTATAAAGGTAGAAGGGGTGGTAGGTGGATGAATGGGACGTGAGGATAGCCCTTTTTGGGCTAATCCTCACGTCCCGGCTATCTTTTAGAAAAGTTTATTAGGATAGCCCTTTTTGGGCTAATCCTCACGTCCCGGCTATCTTTTAGAAAAGTTTATTGCGGGCATATGCAAATTTATTTATGCGGCTACTGGGGAGCAACGAGCAGTTTCGAGTACCCTAATGCTCGACCGAGCATCAAGCCCGGACGAGCATGTTCGCTCATCTCTACATGTGACGTTATTGCTTTGTATCCATCCCTGACCCATGATATTGCCATTGATTCCCTAAGGTATTTTTTAATAAGATACAGTAATTATGATCCTAGTGTCAAAGAATTTATCATTTTGGCTATGGAATTTCTTCTGTCTAAGAATTATTTTTCTTTTGATAGTCGATTTTTTGTTCAAAAGTGGCTACGGGGGGGAAATGTTCACCCTCCCTAGCCAATATCTATATGGCTTTTTGGGAAGAAAAGTTTTTGTTTTCTGATGAAAACAAACCCTTCCTCTCCCATATCAGGTGGTATGGTTGTTATATCGACGACCTGCTCCTGATATGGGAGGGAACAGAATTACAGGCTTTGGATTTTGTTAAATAAATGAATAATAACCATATGAATTTAAAATTTACGTCAGGTTTTAATTTACATACCATAAATTTTTTGGATATCACTTTAAACAGTGACCAATCAGTTTTTGTTACTCCATTTATAAAACCAACAGCGGTCAATTCCATTTTAGAAGCCACGTCCATACTCCCCATACTATTAAAAACATACCAGTGGGAGAACTTATCAGACTAAAAAGAAATTGTACTAATCCTGAAACATATAGGGAAAGGAATCGGAGAATATGTCAAAATTTAAGAAAGAGAAAATATCCATTTTGGATGTTATCAAGAGCTACAAATATTGTGAGTAATATCCCCAGGAAAGATCTTGTCTGTGAAACCAGTCAGAGAGGAGTTCGTAGTGAATCACACAACAACCCTATCACCTTTTCTACAGCATTTAGTACACAATACCATGAGATAGTTAAAATTGTTAAAAAACATTTACCTTTATTGTCCTGCGATGATGTCATTGCGGGTCATTTGCATAATAATGTGAGGTTTGCATCCAGAAAAGCGCCCACACTTGGGAGTATTTATCTCCAAGTTTGTTTAGTGCTTCGGACAACAGAAAGGATACATGGCTTTCTACAACTGGATTTTTTAGATGTGGCCATACCAAATGTATTTGTTGTAATTTTTCGTCTCCATCTAAAAATTTCATTTCAACTAGTACAGGTAAACAGTTTAACATTGGCAATTTTATCAATTGCAATACTACTTTTGCTGTATATCTTATCACATGCAGTGCTTGCCAAGTCCAGTATGTGGGTTGTACCAGCGGACCTCTTATCAGACGCTAGGAATAAGGACGCGGTTAATATTTCAATGGCATCCCGTCATTTTTAAGTAAAACACGGTGGCAATTGTAGTACGTTTCAGTGCATGGCTATAGAAAAAGTGTTGAGACCGATTCGCCATGGTGACCATAAACGTAAATTATACAATCGGGAGACGTTTTGTATATTTTCCTTAGACACTAGAGTCCCGAAAGGGTTAAACAAAAGAGTTGACGTGATATGCCAGTATTGATACGTATAGTACATATATACTTACCTCTTTGTTCATGCATTGGGTCCTCTATGTTTTTAGTATTATGACTTGTGTATGTTTTAATAATTGCTAAATGTAAAAAGTTATGTTTAAAAATGTTTAAAATGTTTACGGTGCCGAGCCCCCTCCGGCTGATTCTGATTGTGAGATCATTTCCGGTTGTGGGACGGGCTCCGCTACCACATAAAGACCATGATTGTTGTAAGTAAACTTAGCCATGATTAAGAATAGTGTATCTATTCGAAACGCGTAGGCGATATTTCCTGACTTGTATTTGGACTCCTGTTCGGATGTAAAGCTTTTATCTGAAATTCTAAATAAATATTGAAGATTTTATGGATACTTGATAATGGAACTCGGCGCATCTGTCGCCGCCATGCTGGAGACCTGAAGTTTCAATCATAGCAGCGCAATATGGATGCCCCATACTGTCACTCTTAATCATGAAAGTCATCACCATGGCTGCCTCCACATGTCATCCCCTTATCAAACGAGGTGTCAGGCTCATTTTTCGGTGTTTCACCAGATACGTTATGGAACTTGGTCACTATGTCGCCACCATGCTGTGTTATTGACTAAATATACCGTCAACCTTTTGTTCACATAGGAAATCATTTCAGCGCTTTTTGCTCACCTCATTTGGTTCCTCTCTGCCACCCATTGGTTTGAAGCCTGAGTCCATTTGGGGTATGTCGCCATGCCACTCTCTTGCCTGCTGCTGCTGCCGCTGCCTCTGCATGCCGTCCCCTATAGTGTCAGGGTCAATTATTGGATGTTTTAGATGCTATCTAGCCTCATTCGGTCACTCTGTCATTGCCATGCTGTTGCCCATAATTTTGGCATCCATGCATGCTGCCCCTGCTGTTTCCTGTCCATTTCCGTGGTGTTTCCATATTTTCTGAGGTTTCAAGGTGTTTGGCCAAGCTTCCCTGTGCAGACCCTTGGTCCCCTTGAAAAATGCTCGAGTCTCCCATTGACTTCAATGGGGTTCGTTATTCGAGACGAGCACTCGTGCATCGGGAAAAGTTCGTCTTGAATAACGAGTACCCGAGCATTTTAGTGCTCGCTCATCTCTAAGCAACATGCATAGACATAAATAGCATGTATATAGAAGAGATTTCATTGTAAGCACCTCTTGAGCTGCACAGCTAGAGAAAAAAAACATTAAAAAAAATTGCAATCAGGGCATAACTGGGAGAGGTTGGGCCCAATAGCAGACTCACATAACAACCCTATCACCTTTTCTACAGCATTTAGTACACAATACCATGAGATAGTTAAAATTGTTTAAAAACATTTACCGTTATTGTCCTGCGATTATGTCATTGTGGGTCATTTGCATAATAATGTGAGGTTTGTATCCAGAAAAGCACCCACACTTGGGAGTATTCTATCTCCAAGTTTGTTCAGTGCTTCGGACAATAGAAAGGATACATGGCTTTCTACAACTGGATTTTTTAGATGTGGCCATACCAAATGTATTTGTTGTAATTTTTTCGTCTCTATCTAAAAATTTCATTTCAACTAGTACAGGTAAACAGTTTAAGATTGGCAATTTTATCAATTGCAATACTACTTTTGTTGTATATCTTATCACGTGTAGTGCTTGCCAAGTCCAGTATCTGGGTTGTACCAGTAGACCTCTTAAGGTACGCGTTCCTAGCCACCTTTCAGACGCTAGGAATAAGGATGCGGTTAATATTTCAATGGCATCCCGTCATTTTCAAGTAAAACACGGTGGCAATTGTAGTACTTTTCAGTGCATGGCCATAGAAAAAGCGTTGAGACTGATTCGCCGTGGTGACCATAAACGTAAATTATATAACCGGGAGACGTTTTGGATATTTGGGCTGAAGAAAGGTTCCTAGACACAACATGGATTGATGCCAATGAGACTTCTCATGAAGAAATGGTGATCACAGAGCCTCTTGTATCAGGTCCAGGGGTATCAGGCCCAGGGAGTCAGTACATTAATTCAGAACAATATTCACAGTCCAGCCAGGTTCCATGACAACAATTAATTTTATTCAGGTTACATCATAACCACTCCATGAAACTGTACATAAACGTCAATGCGTTTCAAGGGGAGAACCGCCCTTACTCATGACATGTATAATTTTGGATACACGGCATACAAACTTTTAAAACAAGAAAACAAGGAAATTTAAAACTCGCTTTACAGAACATTTGTACAATATTTCACACCCGGAGGGACGGAACCCTTCAACAGCATCAAAACATTTTATGATAGAACATAGAGGCAATACTGATTTTCTCAGAACATTTGTCATAGAACTTGTACCAAAACCCAGTAGGGATGGCAATACCACAGATATACTCAATAACCGAGAGGCTTTCTGGATTTTTAATTTAAATACATGTGTTCCACATGACTTAAATTTGAGAAAAGAGATAATGTACTATTACAAAACCAGATAAAGGTTGCGATCATGTTCACATATAGTTAATAGATAAACTTAATCGCCATTTCCATAGAGATATCTTTGAATCTGTGTACTAGCTTACTTGAAAGTATAAAATGATATGTTGGGAAACTTCTTGTCTCTGTTTTTAGCAATGTTTAATGTATTTCAATACTTAACGTCATTTGCAAGAGCAACGCCTATCCCTGTATACCTAACAGATCACTGGATATGACGTATGGGTTTGGGGGTGTGCTCTCGCCTATTGGCGGGGCTTTTAAAAGTTTGTATGCCATGTATCCAAAATTATACATGTCACGAGTAAGGGCGGTTCTTTGCTTTAAACGCGTTGACGTTTATGTACAGTTTCATGGAGTGGTTATGATGTAACCTGAACTAAATTTATTGTTGTCGTGGAACCTGGCTGGACCGTGAATATTGTTCTGGATTTCCATATGCCTTGGCAGTAAGGTGGCCCGTGCCGGATCCGACACAACAGGCAAATTACGGAGTGATGAGCTGGAATCCACAATTTTGAAGTCAGTTCATTAACCCCTTTGCGTCTAAGCCATTATATAGCTTCAGGACCAAGCACAATTTTTAAAATCTGTTATGAGTCACTATTTGCAGTTATAAATTTAGAACAGTTTATCATACCCAGGTAATTTTGAGATTGTTTTTTTGTGACATGTTGTACTTCACGTAAGTGGTATATTTTGGTTGTTAAGCTTTGCATTTATTTATTAAAAAGTAAGAAATTTGGTAAAAATTTTGATTTTTTGATTTCTAAATGTTATTCCCATTGTACAGTAAATCTAACCACCCAAATTAGTTACTAATTAACATTTACCATAAATCTACTTAATGTTGGCATCATTTTTTAAATTAAAAAGTATTTTATTTGGCCATTAAGTGACTTTCTAATAGAACAGCAATTTTTCACATATTCAAAAGAATGTAAGATTCAATGATTTTAGAGGTCATTTCATATTGTAAAGGGTTTTACAAGTTATATTTGGTAGAACTCCCCACAAATCATCCCATTTTTAAAACTGCACCCCTCAAACTGTTCAGAACAGCCATTGATAAGTTTGTTAACCCCTTCAGTGTCTCATATGAATTGAAACAAGATGGAGGTTCCATTTGGAATTTTCAAATTTTTACAATTTAAGTTCATATTTAGCCCTAAAATACATATGTCCATGCAGGATAAAAGGTAAAAACCTCCAAGATTTGGTTTGTGCAGTTTCTTTTTACTGTGGCAATAATCCCTATGTGGATGTAAACCGCTTTATGAGCCTACAATAGGGTAATGAATAGAAGGAGCGCCATTGAGCTTTTGGAGGGCAGATTAGGCAAAATAGTTTTTCAGGTCCGAGGACACATTTCAAAAGTTCCTGAGGTTTCCAGAAAAGTGAAACCCCCCACAAATGACACCATTTTTGAAACTACACCCCTGAAAGAATTTATTTATAGATATGATAAGCCTTTTGACACTATGTTTTTTTTTACCGTTTTTTGTTGAAATGTAGCGTGAAATTTTTTTTTCACAAATTCGGCATTTATAGGACACATTTGTCAGATGAAGAGCATGAAAGTGAAGCAAATGGGCTTAATTTTTATAGTGCTGTTTCTCCTGAGATCAGAAATACTCGAATGTGGCATAAATATGTTTCCCTGGACATATGGCAGGGCCTGCAAGTGAGGCAGCAACCTAAGAGGTTAAAAGACCAATATTTGAATGATTGATTCACCAGTCCCAAGTAATGTTCAAAGAGACCGTGGACCCCCAGAATGATGGAAACCCCCCACAAATGACACCATTTTTGAAACTACACCCCTGAAAGAATGTATTTATGGTTATGATCAGCCTTTTGATGCTATGGTTTTTTGCAGTTTTTTGTTGAAATGTAGCGTGAATAAAAATTGTGACTTTTTTCACAAATTCGGCATTTCTTGGACAGATTTGTTAGATGCAGAGCATGAAAGTGAAGCAAATGGGCTTAATTTTTATAGTGCTGTTTCTCCTGAGTTCAGAAATACCCCCAAAGTGGCATACATATGTTCACTGGACATATGGCAGGGCCTGCAAGTGATAGGACAATGCAAGGATTTTGAAGCTTTTATGGCTATTTCCCTATAGGTTTTGCAGGTTACAGTTTGATTTACATTGGCCCTTATAGCCATAAGTACCTCTGTTTTATATAAGACCACACTAAATATTTTTTAAGGGGTTTTCTATGTACGCTTGTATTGTTCTCTTGTTTTTTTGGAACAGATGTGAATATCTGAAATATTGAAACAAATTTTTTATCAAAAATGTCCACTTAGGACATAATTTTCATGCAACAGCATAAATGTGGAAAAATATACTCTCACATTTATAAGGTTATTTCCCCTGCTTTCATAAAAAAAACCCTTATATACTGCCTGGACACATGGCAAGGCCTGGAAGTGATAGAACGCCACAAGGATTCTGAGGCCTTCATTTACTTGGTATTCATCTAGGGGTATAATGGGAATTATGGAGGTGGATGAGATTAGGGGTTCAGAGTATTCAAATTAAAAAAAAAAGAAAACAGGTAAAAAAGAAATTTAGAAGTCCAGGGATGTGTGGTAAATGCGGAAGCAGTTTTTAATACAAAGACCAGGGTGGGAGGGACATGTGTCGCAATGATATGTTGTGTCTTTGCGTTTGCCATTTCTGTATCAGACAACACATCTCTTCTGGGGGTGACTTTTTATTGCGGTGGGGGGCACTACTCCAGCAAAGTGCTGCCCAGGAACAATTCTGCAGACAGCAGTCGCAGAGGTAGAACTTTCTCCTCCCTCTGCCGCATTGTAACCAAAGAGAAAACAATTAATTATCTTCTCCTGGTATTCCAGGTATGATCCCTGGTGACCAGTGCTCCTAAAGATGACATAGGAGTTATACAGTGCCATTTGGATAAAATATACTGCCAGCTTTTTGTACCATATTTTACATTTCCGCATGGCATTTTACGGTTTGAGCATCTGGTCAGACGTGTCCACTCCCCCCATAAATGCATTGTAATGCAGAATGCATAGTGGCTGCTATTCAGCGGACAGGGACAAGGGAGCTGCTGGCATCATGGATGCTTGATAGCATAAACACTTCTTTTTTGTCCCTAAATTTTAAAAAGAGGACCCCATCACTGTGAAGTGCTCTGCTCCCCCCAACCTGCAGGGTTTGGCTTATTAGGGTCTTGGGAAGGTGCCTCTGATTCCTGCGGATCTTCCAACATGCAAGTGTTTTTTTTCTCAGCCAGGCACTGAAATGAGGGCACACTTGTGTACCAATTATCAAGGTACACGTGGTACCCCTTGTCAAACACTGAATGCAGGCGGTCCCAGGCAATCTTTCCAGTTATTGTGAGGGGTGGAGGACAATCAGGGGGCTGAATGTGAGTGTAGCCTGTTTCGGACTCATACATTTTGTAAATCTTTATGCCATATCTGACACGTTTGTTAGGCAAATATTGCCCAGACTTTATTCTACCCTTGAAATGCACCAGGGACTCATCCACCGAAATCTCTCTTTTAGGGGTGTATAGAAATTTAAAACTGGGGTCATTTTGGGGGGGGCATTGGGAATTGTCAGCAAATTGGAGACTTTTTTGGATGGCCTCAAAGTGAGCCCTGGGCATTGTTGATCCGTACAAGGGGGTATGATATAAGAGATCTTTAGACCAATAGTCCCTTACAGCAGGTCATCTGTAAAAAATAATTTGAAATGGCCAATTTCGGATAACTCTGCTGTTTGTACTTGGGCTCCTGGAATAGCGGTAAAGTCAAGTACTTGGGGGACATAGGAGGCTGGGGGAAACCAGTTACTTTCTGGAGGTGGAGGTAAAAATGTACTTATGGCCCTCCTAACCCTGCGAGGAGGTTCTTCATTATCATATGAGGAAGAAGAAGAGGAGGACAGAACAAATTCTGAGCCTCCCTCATTGTGCACACTGACAGCTGGAGTGACACTGATGAACTGTCACTGTTCAAAACTGTCAGTCTGACAGTGAATAACGCTGTTGGACTCTCGCTGACGTGGACAGACACTGAAATCTCCCTGATGGACGGACGCTCACTGGCTGCGGCGGACGAACACGGGCTGTGACGGACGCTGACTGACACTAATTGATTATAACAGACTCTGACAGACGCTAACTGACAATGACTGACAAAAAAAACCCCAAAAAACTGGGAACTCCCTAATAGTGTGGGAGTTATGGGAGATGATCACAGAGGGGCAGCTGTGATCAAAGGGTTAAAATGGCAGCTTTTGACTGTGAGGGGACAGCAGAAGGACACAGGCTCCGTTCTCTTCAATTCACAACGCTGAATGAGGAGAACTGAGCTTGCAGCCCTCCTCTTGACATGTGAACGCTGTCTGATTGTCCATTCTGTACAGATCGGCCAATCAGAGCGATCGTCGGCAAGGGACCACTGTGATAGGTCCCTTGCCAGTTACCTGGCGGCCGGCACCAATATCGCGAGTCTGTGTCACTGTCACTCGTGACAGTGACACTTTAAAGTTGTGACGTGACTCTACGTCTAGGTGCAGGAATGACCCGCATCCTCTGACGTAGAGTCACGACAAGGTGCACAAAGAAGTTAAGGCTGGCTTAGTTTCTCAAAGTTAGGAAAATTTTAACCCAGTATTAATACAGAATACATGTCATTTGCACGCTGTGATTCCAGTCCTTGGAGCAAGGGCAAAGTGTTAACCTTATATATGTCGAGTCATGTGCAAAGTGAACATGATATCCCCGGCTCGATTCCCTACACTATCTAAACATTCTCCCTGCCCCCACTTGTTTCACCAGTTTTTCCTCTGGCTCATCAGAGGGCAATCAGGCATAGTGTCTACCAGCAATCAGATTAGCAGTGTCAGCAGGTTAGCTGATAGTAAAGCTATTTAAAGAGCATGCTCCACCCTCATCAGAACAACCGCCCCTAGACCACCAATCACAAGACATGACATCATAATGGGGGGGCGGGAAACTCCCTCCAGTACTTTGTGCTTGTATGGGAGGGATGGTGGGCGGAGATTGCATTCAATCATCCCTTTCACATGATGCGTTGCATCGCATTTTTTAATGTGTTTTTGGTACATTCTGAAGGCTTCAGCATTGATCACATGCTGAGGTTACATTTCGCTTCAACTGCATCCTCTAAAACACAATTGGGCAGATTTACTTACTCGGTCCATTCGCAATCCACCGGCGCGTTCTCTGCGGTGGTTTCGGGTCCGACCGGGATTCATTAAGGCAGTTCCTCCGACGTCCACCAGGTGGCACTGCTGCGCTGAAGTTCCCCGGAACGCACTGGAATACACCAAGCCGGACTGAGTGAAGGTAAGTGCAAGCTCCGCAACAAATTTTTTTTTTTTCCGAAACCATCGGGTTTTCGTTCAGCCACGCCCCCCGATTTCCATAACGTGCATGCCAGCGCAGATGCGCCACAATCTGATCGCGTGCACCAAAATCCTGGGGCAATTCAGGGGAAATCGGCGCAAATCGGAAATATTCGGGTAACACGTCGGGAAAACGCGAATCGTGCCCTTAGTAAATGACCCCCAAAGTAAGTTCAGCATGTGATCAAGGCTGAAGCCTTTGGAATGCGTCAAAAACTCATCAAAAAACGCAACGCATCGTGTGAAAGCGCCATCAGTGCTTCCCCATTTGGCTGTACCCCTCAAGGGACAAGTCCCAGTTATAGTAAGTGATTAAGGGGTGATAATGTTGTCTCCCTATACATAGCTACACTGAATTATCAGAATTCCCTCAAGTGTGAATACTGTTCTAATCAGTTGCTGAAAATAATGCAGATACATTAGTGCAGTATATGAATTAGGGAAAAGCCACATTACCATTTTATTGTTAACTTTTAATAATAAAATTTATGTTTAATCACAATCACCATATTCTAAAGTTATTAAAATACTATATGTTGGCATAAGTTGAATAGTATAAGTAAATGCGGTCAAATTCATGTTTTGATATTAAACAAGAATCGCGATTATGGCTGGCTTCCTCACAGGAGGACCCAATTTAGGCCAGTGGAACAGTGTAGCACATGAGGTATTTTCGTAAAAGGAGTTTATATTACAACCAATAACAAATAACCTCAAAACAGCATTTAAACAGGTACCAACATGTGATGTACTATTATGTCACATGCTGGCTGCAAGGGTATGGAGAGGAGTCACAGGCAAAGCCCTCTCCATACAAGGTGGGCAACACCTACCAGTAACACGAACGGTCGGTAGTGGCATCGATCTTGGGTGTTAACCCTGTAAATGCCTCTGGCAAAGCCGCCAAAGATATTTAATTACTGGCGGCTTGTGGGTGCTGCCATCTTGGATACGATTGCTGCTTCCCAGTACATGGCATGGAATATTACTATGAAGTGCAACTTGTTACGCAGAAAACAATACCTCTTACAGCTATTAAAATGGAAAAAAAAGGATTTGATGTTTATTTCTACCAGGGGCACAGTTATGGGGAGTCCTAGGGCTCCCACATATGCCAATTTTCTACTTGAACAGTGGAAGACCCGAGTAGTCTTTGGAGATGAACTCAGCCAATGGCATGAACACATCTGCCTCTGGTTGAGGTTCATAGATGACCTCTTCACCCTATGGAAAGGTGATAATGCCAGATTTATATCATTTGTAGAGAAAATGAATACAAATGATATGGGCCTAGGATTTACCTGTGAATGCAATAGGGACATATTGTCGATATTAGTCACGGGAGCACCCGTGACAGTACCTCCCCCTTCCGTTGGCCTCCCCGTTTCCTGGGCTGGAGAATTCTCTGCAGGAGATCATGGTCCAGGATATTGTCCACGGGCTCTCAAGATCTTTACTCTGGCCTGAACCCCTTCCAGTTAACCAAGAAGAACTGCAGGTTCCTCAAAGACAGTCTAGAACTCAGCAAAGAAGGAGGTGATGCCAGCTGTAACGGGGTCTTTTCTGTCCCATAGGGGAGTAGCCCATGCCAGGGCCTTCCCGGAAATGAGGCTGAGGAAGAATGCCACCTTAGACTGTCCTGTGAAGAACTGAGTGATAAAGCCCCTGCTCAACTTGGGGTCCCCATCATACTTTTATGGCATGGAAAGTCTCAGACTAGATTCAGCGGCAGGCAAGCAAACCGAAGTAGCAGGAGAAGCCACAGGAATCTGGTGCTGTTGCTGAGTCACCATCAATGGCTGTAACATGGCAGTGACTTGTCCAAGCTGTTCACCTTGCATGGCAATCTCTTGAGACTGCTAGACTACGATGGTGGTAAGATCAGCCAGTTTCGGTAGCGGAACCTTGGCAGGATCCATGGCCGGATCTTACTGTCAGGCTCCAGGGGTAGTGGACCTACTGGACCACCATTGACGATGACATAAGCCAACACCTGGAACCGAAATCTAAGTGGCACTAGGTTTTTACGAGAGCCCACCGTAAAGCGGGTTGGACTTGTTGTGGTGTGGTACCACCAGGTCGTTTCACAGGTGCGACTTTGTCTGTGGTGGCAGTCAAGGCTAGGTACAGAGACATTGAGCAGGATCGTGGTTGGGGACAGGCAGGAGGTCAAGGTAGGCAGCACAGGATTGGAGTCGGGGACATAACAGAAGGTCAGGACCGGCAGCATGGGATCAAAGTCAATAACAGAACAGAGTTCACAACAGAAAATCACGATTACAGTGCAGGGCATAGGAACAAAGCTCTCTCTAAGGCACAAGGCACCGAGATCCAGCATGGGAATGCTGGGAGAGGCAGGCTTTTAGGCAATTTCCTAGGGATGGCCAGCACCAATCATTGGCCTTTAAATCTTCGAGCGCCGTCACGCATCCTAAAAGGGGGGGGGGCAAATGTGGCATTGTTAGGCAGCAAGGGGCATGGGTGGTATGGGTCGCGGGAGCACCCATTACAAGAAAGAGCCAGATAACAAGAAAATGTTGAGCATTATCAGTATTTTAATGGGGCTCACAAAGATGTACTTAACATCTTAATTAAAAATTTGGGTATTTTGTTACAGGTTGCAGATTCACATTCCGAAGGGGACAGAGTCTGGGAGACCAAATTGTGAGCAGTCAATATGAGAGACTGGCAACTGCAGGTAACTGGTTGCCTGACATGTTCTGGCATGTTAAGATGTGTAAATAAAGGAATTCTGGAGTGTGACAACAGGGGAGAATTTCTGTATCAAAGATTTCATTCATTGCAAATTCATTGGGGTAGTCTATCTGGTTAGATGTGAATGTCCCTGGACTACATAGACAAAACCTAAGGAATTTTGCAGAGGGGTGAGGGACCACTTTCGAAACATTGAGAAAAATCATGACACTCCGATTGCGCATCATATATGGCTAAAACACGGTGGGAACATGAAGGCAATTTGATTTGCTGGCATTCAACTGATTCCCCCACCTCCAAGAGAAAACTGGGATCGAACAATACTTGAGAAGGAATGTCAAAGGATGAAATGCATATGTCCCTTTAGACTTAATGAAAATGTGAATTTTAGTTGCTTCATATGAGATGTTCCATTTTTGCAATGTGAACAATTGATTCCCATTGGCTTTATGTTGGAGTTATTTAATATCTACTACACGTGAGGTAGTACTACGTCATGTGTTGGCTGTGGGTACATGGAGAGGGCTCACGGGCTGAGCCCTCTCCATAGCTGGTAAGTATTTATTGCATATTGCAGCAAACACTTACCGGTGACACTCATGATCAGTGTTAACCCATCAATCGCCGCTGGCAAAGTTGCCGGCGATCGGTTGCCATAACAGGCTCGGGTCTTTGGTAGACAGGCATCTTGCCTGTGACATCATTGGGGGAGGGTTGTGGCGGCGAATGGTGGTCATGACCGCCTCGGGTCTTACAAAAACCCAAGGCTGGCTCGTTTTAACCTATGCATTACAATGGGGGATCTGCATGGTAAGATCAATCAGACAACCTAGGGTTAAAGTACCCAAGGGGGCGTGAAAAATAGTTTTTAAAAAAGGAAAAAAAAGTTATATTAAAAAACCTAAAAATTCAAATCACCCCCTTTCCCTAGAAGTTATATAAATGTAAATATACAGTAAAAATCATATTAGGTATCGCACGTCCAAAAATGCCTGATCTATCAAAATAAAATAAATTTTTTTTACAGCTTTTAACAGCGCAACAGAAAAAAGCACCCAGAGTTGGAAATGCCACTTTTTCGCCATTTTGAAAAGTATAAAAAATTCAATAAAAGTGATCAACAGGCCGTGCATTCTGAAAAATACAAGCATTGAAAGCGACATCAAAAGTTGCAACAAATTACTCCACCAACAGCTCCGTACACCAAAGTATAGAAAAGTTATTAGCGCCAGAAGATATAAAATAAAATGTATTTTTTGTACAGGAGGATTTAATTCTTGTAAGGGCACGTTCACATGTTGCGTTTTGATGATTGCTTTTTCATTGCGTTTGAAACGCATTACAACAGCTGATGAGAGGTGATTTTCCTAATTGTTTTACTGTGTACGTTTGTTAACGCAATGTTAATGTGTGCGTTAACAAAACACATGCAATAACATGTTGTTAACATATACGTTAACTTTGCGTTTTCAATGCGTTTAGTAAACGGAAATGTTAACAGTAATGTAATGAGGCAAATCACCTCTCCTCAGCTGTTGTAAAGCGTTTCAAACGCAATGAAAATGCTGGCCAAAACGCAACGCGTGAACGCACCCTAAATGTATGGAAACATTATAAAACCTATACAAATTTGGTATCCACGTGTTCGTACCAACCCAAAGAATAAAGTAGGTATGACATTTAGGGTGCACAGTTAAAGCAGTAAAATCCAAACCCACAAGAAAATGTTAAAATACATTTTTTCATCAATTTAGCTGCATTTGGAATTTTTTTCCCGCTCCCTAGTACATGGCACAGAGAACAATCCCTCACACAGATCAGATAAAAGTTTTTTTGAAGATGAGGAGTCAAATAAATTAAAATTCAAAAAAAGGGCCTTGGCATTAAGGGGTTAATATATGTATATGTCCAACATGTCTTTGCTATTTAGCAAAGACTGACTGTATACTGCGGGACCCAATGTATTTAGAATTGGCTTATATAAAGAATACAGTCTGCAGCCTACAACCATAATAATAACGATGCCAGTAATTTTTGAGAATTCAGTGCAACAACCTTATGTATAGGGCGACTGCAACATTATTACCCCGATTCGTTGCGTTTCCGCTGAATCTGCTAAACCGCAATGTAACCTTAGTATGTATTCAAGGGTGAAGCCAGTGGAATGCGTACGAAACGCAACGAACAATGCGACGCAACGCATCGTGTGAATGCGCCCTTACTCTCACTTACTATAACTGGGGGCGCGTTCACACGTTGCGTTATGGTTGCGTTTTGATTGCGCTTGAAACACATTACAACAGCTGATGAGAGCTAATTGCCTAATTACATTACCGTTTACGTTTGTTAACACAATGTTAACAAAACACATGCATTAAATAAAAACAAATGGTAGATTTCCATTGATGGTGTTTGTGTTCTACTGCACAAAATATTTTACAAAAAATTGGGACAAATTAGGAAAAGGGTTTTGCTTCAACAAAATTTCTAACAAGGTTGTGAACGAGTTTGATGGCTGATTTCCAAGGCCTCAATGATTTTTTTCTTAATTTATAATTTCAATTTTTTTTGTTTTTAGAAAAATAAGCAAAAGCATAATTGAACTAAATGCAAATATTTGAAGGGGTATAACATTTTTCAAAGTACAATTTAAAAATGACTTTATTAGAAATTGAATATGTTTCTGCCATATTGACAAATATGTTAAGAAATAAATGATTAAAACACCATTTGGCACATTTTTCATGCTTATTTGATCTAAATACTCTGGTTTCTATTCTTTTTTGTTTTCATGCTTATTTGATCTAAATACTCTGGTTTCTATTCTTTTTTGTATGTAGCCTGTGAGAAAATGCCATTTACTACTGGAATATTGTTTGAGTCAATAAAATAGCTTCAATTTCATCTGTCTGTGGCATTATGTCTAAAATAAATTGGTAAAACAAGTAAACATTTTCAGTTTTATTTCTTCAGACCTTGCTACCCAAATGAAAGAACCTCCACTATGTACAGTAATATAATTGCACAGCACAAAGCACTGTGTTCCCAGAGTGCCGTAATGTGCTGTGTGTCTTATTGACTTGCAGATCTAAGAGTTTAAAAAGGGTCAGGCAGAACAAATAACGAGTAAAAGAGAAGTACAACAATGAACTATAAACCAAAGCACCTAAACATTCTATTCAAAGACAAATGATGCTAAATACGTCATTTATTTGAGCACTATGTTAATAGCAAGTTTTAACCAAATGTGATTATATTTCCTATAAAATGTAAAATATATATTTTTTCAATGTAGTCTATTGATCTATTTCATAATACACATGTTAGTAATCTGTGGACTTGTTAGCAATTGTAGATATACAATGATAAGTACTATGAGCATTTATAAACTCTTGATTCCTATTATTTTATATCTGGACATGATTACTGTATGCGCTGACTAGTAAATGGCTCATGAAGCTTTAAGTACTGTTTATTTATTTGCTTTCCACAGCATGGGCAGTCTATTGTGCAACCACTTTCACAGTGTTTAGTGTTTTTTAATAGATTGCAAGCTCTTTTAAGTAAAATGTACTCTCATTTTGCTTGGGCAGTTTGGAAATGATTGCTCTGCTATGTCTGATTTTGTTTGTAACTTAACCATATGAATTGTAATAAGTTGTGCAAGACATACATTTAGGAACCTATTAAATAACTGTATTGTAAGTAAAATAAATATATATTGATAGGAATTAAATTTTTCCCATCAAGAAACCAAATCAACTTTGGGAGTGGGGGAATTATATGATATGATACAATATGATACAACTTTATTGATCCTTGGAGGGAAATTCTTTTCTACAAGGTTTCCAGGCATATAAGTCACAGTACAGTTAAGAGATAGGCTTACGTGTTAGACTGCATTCACACAAACGTATGGAGGACGTATATATACGACCTCAAATTTTCAGCCTGATATACCTCCCCCATAGTTGTCTATGATGCCGGGTTTGGTACAGTGAGCACATGTCTAGGCTGCCATGTGCCAACTACCATCAGTGCATCCTGGCACATCGTTTCTATCCTTCTGTTGCTGACCCACTGTCAGTTGAGTATGGGTGTGCTGCGGTCTGCCTTGGCGGAGAGGTCCTCTGTGCATTTAGGCTCTTTGATAGTTCCCGGAGCTGGTTGTAGTGCTCTAATGCATTCTGATGCGGCTGGGTAAAAGCAAAATGTGATGGATGCTGAGGAACTGGTTTCTGGGTTGACATGGGGTGTACTTGTATTCCGGTCCTTCAATTGTGCCAAATGCCAGTGCTCTAAGCAGTTTGTTTCTGGCATTGTAATGCACCTAGTAGGGTACTCTGATGCTGTCTGAAGCTAATGCTCCCTGCTTATGATGGGACACTGGGGGCCAAATGTGTGCCTGTAAGGCTCAATAAGGATGGCGCCAAAGGATATCGGCACTCCTCACATGCACCTTCACAGCTTGGGTGAGTTTGTTGCCAGGGAAAGTAGACACAATACCGGCAATACCGCCTCTCTGTCAAACCACACATGGTAGGAAATGTAGACTGGCTGGGCTTTGAGGTTCCATGCAGATCCAAGTGTCTGATGCAGGCCACAGTACAGCTACAATTACTCTGATGTATCACCGAGCCCGGGAAGTTCGCCTGGTGGAGCATTTTCGAGTCAGCATTTAAACACAGGTGACTGGGAGCGTGCAGAGAGTAGATGAGAACTAAAAAGACTAGCAAAAACTAGGGAAAATAGGGGGGCACGTGGGAAATAGGGGGAAAATTATATCCTTAGGATGCCAATACAGTTTATAGCATTGAAAAAACGGGGAGCAATACATTTCTTGCTTGACCACTCAGAGTAGAGCTATGTATTAGGGGGGGCCCAGACATAAATTTGTTGGGGTCCTGTTAATACAAAATCCACCAATTCACCCTTGCCTGTACATTATGTTTTTTTCTAAAGATGTTTTAAGGCTCACATAAACTGTCTTTTTAAGTGGAAATCTTCTACTTAGCTTTCACCAGCACAATTTGTGGCTCAATATAAGACTTGTATTCCGACCGGCCATGTGGAAATAGACAAGCAATTATGTATTGGACTACAAGCACTTATAGTTGGCATTTGTATGTTGCAATTAAGTGAAGTGTTGGAGCCTTCAACAGTGGGGTCTTAGAGAGTCAGCATCACTTTTCTAATTAGATATTTATTTATGTCTTACACAACAACATACAAAAAGTACCAGAAGTTTCTACAGATCTTCACAAGTGTCTTGTTAGCGTCAACTCTTGTCCCGTCCAGCTTAATATTCACACATTTAACTGACAAGTGAGCCATAGAGAACAAGAAGTATTATTTGTTAATATTCAAGTCAGTTGTTATGAGATATTCGTTTTATAATAGAGATGACGAGCTACTAAAATGCTCGGGTACTCGTTATTCAGACGACTTCTCCGGATCTCCGTTGCTCGTTTCGAAAACGAGCCCCATTGAAGTCAATGGAGACTCGAGCATTTTTTTCAGGGGACCAAGGATCGTTTCACAGGAAGCTTGGCCAAACACCTGGGAACTCCCAGAAAGGATGGAACACCACGGAAATGGTGACAGAAACAGCAGGGGCAGCATGCATGGATGCCTCTAGGCGCTTAATCGCCACCATTATGCCAAATTATGGGCAACATCTGGCCATGACAGAGTGACGAAATGAAGTCTAGATAGCATCTAAAACATCCAATAATTGCACCTGACCTATAGGGGACTATGCAGAGGCCGCGGACAGCAGCGGCAAGGCTAGGAGAGTTGTCTTGCATGACTACCCCAAATGACTCAGCCTTACAAACAATGGGTGTAGCAGAGAGGAACCAGAGGTGTTGCCAGCAGAGAACGCTCAGAAATATATTGGTACATGATAACAAGTCTGCCAGTATACTTTTGTGGATTACACTCAGGGTGGTCGGCACAAATGTTAACAGCTGCATTGAGGACCCATGAAAAACAAATATTCTTCGCTGACACAGCCTCGTTGTGATAGGGGGAGCTCGATGTTGTGAGGCAGTGATACTAGTAGATTAAAGGTGTCTGTTCAGTTAAACTATTGTAGTTGGATCTCTGGATGGAGCGGCGCTCCGCTGCAGGCAGCTTTCGTCCATCCATGCCCCTGTCGCTTAGGCTACCTCCCAATACAGCACTTCTAAGAATCCTTCGTACATAAGTCGTTGTACGTTCTTTATAAGTTTAGGGATTAGGGGGTTAGGGGAATGTAAACAGATGCTGGCAAGACGTACGCTGAAAATAATATATGGCTACACGTGAAAAAGTTTGCCAGTATATTTTGTGATTACACGTCAGGGTGCGCGACAAAGTTACCACCATCTTGATGTGGAATCCATGAAAACAACCCAAAATTCTGCCTGACACAGCTCGTTTGATAAGGGGACCATGTTGGAGCAGTTAACTCGTAGTGTAGGTGCTTCAAATTTAAAACTATGTTGTTGGATCTTGGGATGGAGCTGGCGCTGCCGCTGCCAGGCGACTTTCGCCAATCCAAGCCCTGTCTCTAGCTACTCCCAAACTCACTTCTAAGACCTTTTGTAGAAGATCAAGTGTGTAGCGTTCTTACTAAGTTGGGTTCTGGCGGTGGAAGGGAATTTATACCAACCTGTGCGTCAAGATGCTCTGAAATACTATGGGGAATATAAAAGTTGAACGCGGTCTATCGGGATAGGCAGTTAGCATAACTCTGCCATATGCGCCAGATGTTCCCAACAGCGCAAGAATTCACACCCCTCACGGCCTGACCTGTCCATTTCCTCCTCCTCCCACTCCTTCTTCTCTTCTTACTGGCCATACTACGCTGAACAGTGCAGGCACTGAACATATGGTCCCCCTCACTCTGTCTCCGCCACATTCTCCCTCCTCGCATTCCTCCTCCACCTCCTCCGTATATGCGTCTGAGAACACAGACTCAGGTGCTTTGTCGCTATCTCACAAGGATCTTCTTCTCCCCCCGGCTCTTGTGACGGCGCCAGAAGCTTCCGCCTTCATGCTGCTCAGATGGTTTTTCAACAGTCCAAGCAGCGTGGTTGGTGATAGCTGATGATGGCGGCATCACACTCGACCATCTGTGTTGACTCCTCAAAGTTACTGCAGCACCTGCAGTATCAGCCCATCCACGTCACTCCTCATGGTAGACTTGAGAAGCTGACTGACTACTACCAGTCTTGTGGCAAGTTGCCATCGCAGGCTACATCGCTCTGCGCTGGCTGGTAAACTCTGATAACATGGTTAGTTTTGACTTCCACCTCGTGGGCTCCGTAACACAACTTCCGGTGACGGGCATTGGAGGCGGCGCTGCGCTGCCTGATGTGGCGCATCTTTGGCGGGACTTCCTGAAATTGCGCACATATGCGGCGCACCTTCTTGAGCAAACAGACAGATCTGGGTATGTCTTGAGGAATACGCTGAATACTATTAATTACACCACATGCAGCATGGCACATTGTCTCTGGAGTGCAGACTCTGCCCACCAGTTTTACGGCCGTTGGTCCCACACAACATCCTGGCTTCAGTTTCAGCGTGGCCAGCCACAGATCTCTGCGCCGTGATGCCGCTGTAATAACTCTTGGCGGTGTGCTTTTATTGCCTAGGCTTCAGCAGTTTTGCGCACGCCGCTTCGCTTAGCGTTGTCCTGTCTGCTGTGCCGACAGACTACCGACTGCTTGCGCCATCCACGGATGGTAATTCAAGGAGGTTTCTGGGAGGTGGGAGAGGGGTGGGAGGAGGAGAGGCATATGTAGGCTTGAGAACCATGGATCCGAGTAGGCCCGCATCCTTGGCGTCGCAGTAATGACAGCAGGTCGACTCGGTCCCATCCTCCACCAAGTTAACCCAATTGTCAGTGGCAGCTGCAGATATGTGGCCCACATGCACACTCTTCCACGTGTCCGTGGTCAGGTGGTACCTTCAAAACTCGTTGGTCGGGCACGTAGGATTTCTCTGACCGTGCTTGTGCGGGCTTGTACAGTCCCAACGGGAAAAGTAGATGCGGCTGGGGACCAATACCGAGGGGCGTCCGCCGCATGAGGTTTTAATCCTCGGTCTCTACCAGCCTATCGGCACATCTCCAGGCTAAGCAACTTGCGAGATGTGGACGTTGAGGTGCTCTTGGGCGTGTGCGTGTGGTTCGGCTATACCTCCTTTGCTGCGCCAGCGTCTGGGGTTATTGATGTAGCTGACCTTGCTGGTGGATTCTGTGGAGGACGTGAGGCGAAGATTGGGTTCTCACGGTTATTGGTGTTTCGCTGTGCCGGGGTCCTGCAGGTGGGCTGACTAGCAGATGACTACAGAGGAAGGAGCATGGGTGTGCACAGCGGATGTGGACGGGCTTTGTGCCATGGGAGTGAGTGGTGTTTAGCACCTTCAGATGTCCTGTCGCATACTTGTTGGTTAGTAAGCAGTAGTGGTGGAACCCTGCTGATCCTGGTTGCAAAGGGCAGCACCACAGTCCGCGGGTCATCCGGTGTTTCTCTAAAGAAACCTCCAGCTACTTCTGAAATATCCTAGCAGCCTCGCCACGGGGAGTTGTTGACTAGCGTGCAACATTTGGCGCTGATGCACCAGCTCTCGGCCCTGCTCTCCCGTCTGGCCCCACCCTGCCTCTTCCAACCTGTTCTGCGAAGGACTCCTCTCCTCCGTCTCAGAACACTGTGTTCACCCGGCCTCGCAACCCTTGGTCTGTCACCTCATTTCATTCTCCGATCCCTCAGTCGCTCCCCCCTCCGGACTTCCTGCCGACAACAACTTCCCCCTGTCTGAAACGCTGTGTCTCCGTCATCTCGAGGACACACTCTTTACACACTTTTCCACTACGCAAAAAGTGTCATCACTCACCACAGACTGCGACTGGTGGAAAACCTGGGCATCGTAAAATGCTCATCAGCAAGCAGGAAATGGTTTGTGACTGGGAAGGTCCAGAAAAAACATTCCTCAGAGTAGCCGGTTAACAATGCAAATTGCTGGGAGGGGGCAGACTGGGGAAGGATGGCTGAGGTGGGGAGCTGGTGAGGTGCCGATTTCGGTGACATGGTGTGGACTGCGTGTAAGACATGACTGGTGGACCAAATGCTCAGAAGCATTGTCCACCTCCACGACATCCACCTCTTCGCCCTGTTCTGGCCTCAACATGCTCGTACCACGATCCCGATAACGGAGACATGATGAACCTAGGGATGTACTCTGCGGCGTTCCCTGTCTCCCCCTTCAGCAGGTTGTTGTCTCACCGCCCAGGACACGGCCTCTGACCCCTGCAGTAGTTTGACGCCCACGTCCACTTGCCCTCGTCCCCGTCTACCCCTAGCCTCGGTTAACATTTTCCAAATTAAAGTGTAAACTTTGAATAAAAAAATATTTTTTTTGTATGTATTTTTTTTTTTTTATTTTTTAACAAACGATCCTATCCTATGCGATTGGCTTGTTTTCTAACCTACACTGACGCACACAACTGGATTTTTGAGTGCTTTGCAAGGAATGAGTTTGAGCTATAAAATGAAATAAGTAAATAAAAATAAATAAATCAGCGACTCGCCCTATCTACTCAAACCCCTATAAATTGTCCCACTTCTGTGTTGAGGTGGATATCGTGCACTAAGACTAAACACATGGTGGCGCGGTTCGCAGGTCTCCAGCAAATTCTCACAGTATGGACTAGCTGCAGCAACTAATGCCATCAGCCCAGCCACAAGCAACAAAAAAAGGAAAATATAACGCTATTTAGGCCTAATAAGCGTTTTTTTTTTTTTTAGGAGAGGGAAAAGGGGAGGAGTTTTTTTTTTTTTTTTTTTTCTTTTTCTTTTTTTTTTTTTTTTTTTTTTTTTTTTTTTTTTTTTTTTTTTTTTTTTTTTTCTTTTTTTTGTTTTTTTTTTTTTTTTTTTGTGTTTTTTTTTTTTTGGGGGTTCTCCTATGTCTTAATTTTGGTGTACCTACAATTAAAGCACACTGCTTTGCAAGCTGATTTTGAGTTTAAAATGAAATAAATAAAAAAATATATAAATCAGCAGACTCTGCCGAATTCTACTCAAAACCCTAAAATGGGTCCCACTCGGGTTTGAGGTGATATGTTGGGTCACGTAATCGCTATACCAACGGTCGCAGGTCTCCCAGCAATTCTCACACTATGGTACTAGCTGCACTACTAGTGCCCGCAGCCAGATCACACGCAAACAAAAAAAAGGAAAATATAACGCTATTGTAGGCCTAGTAGCGTGGGGTCTCCTATGGCTTTTTTGTGCTACATGAGAGCACACTGCTTGCAAGATGAGTTTTGAGTCTATAAAATGAATACAGCTAACAAAAATAAATCAGCAGACTCTGCCCTAATTCTACTCACAAACGGCTCTAATAAATTGTCCACCTTTGTTGTTTGAGTGATATGCGTGTCACTACATAAGGAGTCTAACACAACGTCCGCAGTCTCCCGACAATTCCTCACAGTATGGTACTAGCTGCACTACTAAGTGCCAGCAAGCACAGCCACAAGCAGGTAAAAAAAAAAAAAGTATCACGTTTATTGTCAGCCCTAAGAAGGGCTTGTGGGTTCTTGTAGAATCACTCCGCCTAAACTATCTACTCATGAACCTCCTAACGCTTTCCCTGACCAACAGCAGCTCTCTCCCTAGTCAGCATCCAGACACAGACATGATCCGAGCAGCGCAGGCAGGCTAGTCTTATTCCGATGTCACCTGATCTGCAGCCACCCCTCTGCTATCGACGTGTATAGGGTACCACGTCATGGCCTGGGGTGAGTGCAGAGTGCTCTGCTTGTGTTGTGCTCTGTTTCTGGCTCTCCACAAGCAAAACTGCGGGAGATACCATTTTCTCGGCGGCAATATTCGTTTCCGAGTCAACGAGCTAGTTTCGAGTTACGCTAATCGACGCGAACGAGCATCAAGCTCGGACGAGTATGTTCGCTCATCTCTGTTTATAAACATAAAAAACGATACAATACCAACATAAATAATATAATTTCTAGATTTTACTATCTCTTTACAACTTTAAGTGTTAAAACTCTCCAAGACTTTGCTGAATTCTTTATTTTATGTGACATAGGCCATGATGTTTGAGATTTTCATAGAGCAAATAGAAGTCAAAATATGGATATTGCCCTATAAAAAAGATTTGAACCAAGAAATCAGCATTGCATGGATGGATGTAAGAACCGTGTTGACATCCAATATATTTAATACGTTTTCATTTAAATAAAAAGGAATCTTGAAAGATACCTTGCTTTATTTTATATCTTTGACACAGGCAGTAGGGTAAATTAATTAGCTGTATTTCCATTGTTTCCAGTACAGTTTATTGGTTTTATTACATATTTTATAAATGGGTTCCCTCAGGGGGGTTTCTAACCATAGAATAGAAATTGATATATTACAGCAATTCATCATTTGCTATTGTCGTCAGATCCATATAGGTAAATAGTTTATACAGGTGATTATACATACAACTCATTTACATGTGGGTAGAATGGTGGCTTATTGCTTAGGGCTTTTTCCTTATGGCACTAAGATCCTTTTTTATTTCTAGAATGGAAAACATCAGCATAATGAAGTTTCTTCTCAATCATTTATGTGTTTCCTTTAGCATTCTAAGAACTAAATGCTGAATGAACTAGTCAAGGCAACACATGGACATGGGTAATCAGCATTACAGTAGGACTCACAGCTGGGGTAAACCTGAAGCGAAAATTTACATTGTGGCACAGATTTATTATTAGTGAGGACTAGTGTGCAAAGTGTGCCAAATTATTGAAGATCGGTGCTTGGACTTCAATAATCTGGTGCACCACGCATGTGCCAATAGCGCTTAAAATGAGTACACCAGTTTTTTTCTGTTGCACTCAGTTTAATGGGCGTGCACCATAATTAAGTCAGAATTCCGACACAAATGTGGTGCCGAAAGTGACCTGGAATGCCTTTTTAGATGCAGAGGTTTGTGTTGTGGTGGACACAATGCAGCCGCAACACAAAACTGGCCCAAACACTACATGAATGTACATGTGTAAGCATCAAACAGATCACGGTTACAGGAAGGCAACTAGTAAGTTGTTTTTCCTGAGATCGGTGGTACTTAGTACTCTTATGTATGGGGCTTGTGCATGGGGTCCGTGTCTGTCTGCTCAGGACCAATGTAAATGCAGGAAGATTATTAAAAAAGTCGAAGGCATAATTGTTGTGAAAATGGAGTATTGGGAAGACAGGCTGCGTCGTTGCGTGCTCAAAAAAGTGGTTAGGATAATGACAGATCTTTCACACCCTTTATATAATCAACTGGAAGGGCAACAAAGCAGTTTTAGTGGCAGACTAAAAGAAATCAGGAGTAGGACTGATAGATATAAAAAATAATTTCTGCCGAGTGCTATCCATCTATCCAACACGAATAAGGGGGCTTAGATAGCATTAATTAGCAAATAATTTCTGGGTTTTTAGATTAGTCTATTATGAGTTTTTTTTTTATTATGTATATTTTAGTATTTTTATTATATTTTATAAACCGGATTGTTATCTGTTATTTGTTGTATGTCCATGGTATTTGAAATGTATTTAAATTGTGTTTTACAGCCTTTTGTGACAACTCTCTTTTCCTACATTGGGAGATAATAAATTGTTAATTATTATTATTATTATTATTATTATTATTATTATTTTGCACTTGTATTTATGTGTAAGCAGTTTTCACATAGATTTATGTGCAAAGTGCCCAAGAAAACTAGTGCAGCCAGTTTAATAAATCTATGCCCATGTGTCTTGAAAACATGTTTTGCAAGTCTGCACTGTCTTAGGGTCTGCTTCTCACACATGCCCAAATTAGTAATATACTCAACATATGTAGTACTAGTAATCAAATAAAACCACTATTCCAATGCTATATACACGCACCGGCCACTTTATTAGGTACACCATGCTAGTAACGGGTTGGACCCCCTTTTGCCTTCAGAACTGCCTCAATTCTTCGTGGCATAGATTCAACAAGGTGCTGGAAGCATTCCTCAGAGATTTTGGTCCATATTGACATGATGGCATCACACAGTTGCCGCAGATTTGTCGGCTGCACATCCATGATGCGAATCTCTTCTGACCCTACCATCTGAATGTCGCAGCAGAAATCAAGACTCATCAGACCAGGCAACGTTTTTCCAATCTTCTACTGTCCAATTTCGATGAGCTTGTGCAAATTGTAGCCTCAGTTTCCTGTTCTTAGCTGAAAGGAGTGGCAGCCGGTGTGTTCTTCTGCTTCTGTAGCCCATGTGCCTCAAAGTTCGACATAATGTGCATTCAGAGATGCTCTTCTGCCTACCTTGGTTGTAACGGGTGGCGATTTAAGTCACTGTTGTCTTTCTATCAGCTCGAACCAGTCTGCCCATTCTCCTCTGACCTCTGGCATCAACAAGGCATTTCCGCCCACAGAACTGACACTCACTGGATGTTTTTTCTTTTTCGGACCATTCTCTGTAAACCCTAGAGATGGTTGTGCGTGAAAATCCCAGTAGATGAGCAGTTTCTGAAATACTCAGACCAGCCATTCTGGCACCAACAACCATGCCATGTTCAAAAGCACTCAAATCAAATTTGTTCCCCATACTGATGCTCGGTTTGAACAGCAGGAGATTGTCTTGACCATGTCTACATGCCTAAATGCACTGAGTTGCCGCCATGTGATTGGCTGATTAGATATTAAGTGTTAACGAGCAGTTGGACAGGTGTACCTAATAAAGTGGCCGGTGAGTGTATTACCCCCATACTGTTATTGAATAAAATAAAAAAAGAAATGGCTCAACAACACAACACAGGGTCAGAGTTGTCACACACTAAAGAAAGCCAGGCAGTGACTTTGGCATTGATCAGACACAGGAAAAAATGGCATTTAGCAAATGACAGGTGACATATTTCCTTCTTTGTGTACATAATTACATGCCAGCTTTTTCCAGAGTTATCCATGCAGAATTTTTGGCATGGATAAATGTATGAATCAAAATTTAAAATGAGGGAGAAATGGCTCAAAGTGCAAGTCTAGAAGAAACACCGAAAAAGTAAATAAAAATATTTATGTGACAAGCTGCTACATCTCCAACAGGGAGTCCAGATCTCCAATACAGAACCCCAACTGCACATTTAAGTGCTGGAAGCAGACAATGCAAAGAGCTGTAGGACCATTCTCTTTCCATTTCTCAGACTTGGGATATGTTCTCACCACAGCAGAATCACTTATTCTTTACCCACTTTGTGTTATCAGCATCTGACAATATCATGGATGTTAGTTTTATCTGCAACATGGATCTTTTCCTCTTCAAGCGGCAATTGTAGGATACCAATGATACAAAGCTGATAAATGCATAAGTGATTCTTCTATGTTGTGAATGGGTCCCAAGTCTGCGCAAGGTGGAAGGAGAATGGTCATGCATGAAGAGGAAAAGATCCATGGTGCAGATAAACTAACATCCATGTATGGTATCTGTTCATCTTCATCCAACTATTGTCAGATGCTGATAACACAAAGTGGATAAAGAATGAGTGATTCTGCTGTGGTGAGAACATACCCCATGTGTGTGAGAAATGGAAAGAGAATGGTCCTACAATTCTTTTCATTGTCTACTTCCAGCACGTAAAAGTGCAGTTGGGGTTCTGTGACTCCTGCCTGGAGAGGTAGGAATATAGAAGGGATGTAAAAAGTACTAGACACTTTAATCTTAAAAGTATGTAAAGATCACTTCATGCTTACTTTCATAAATGTTTATTTACTACTATATGGTTTTATCTCCCAAATCTCCTTATCCTTCATTAAAAAACGTTGCGTAGCAAAGTCAAAATTGATGCTATCAGGCATTACATTTGTGGGCTGTAATGAATACTAATTTCTTTTGTAGTTATATTTAAAGGCGGCTACTGATGTTGCTGTGTTAGAAGAGTGGTTCATATACTAAAATTGGTTAAAAGTTAGACTAGGCAGCATTATACTGCTTAGTGGCTCAGTGATGGATGATGTTGATATACCTGTTGGCTATGAGGCTGGCTCAACTAGCTTTGCTTATTAAGCTCTGCCCCTTTTCTGTCCTTAACACTTTGGGACACTTTGGGACTCTTTTGTCGGACTTTCCAACATTTTCGGGTGTTGGGAGGCTGTGAAACATATTTATCAGTGGATTTTGTCACACGTGATCGGATTTTTGCTCAGCTGCACTGGCTTTCATGCAACAGAAATGGGGGGGGGGGGCGTGCCGACTGATTCGGACTGAGCGTGGGATTTAATGTTCAAATTGTGTCACAAGTTCAAGCACTTACATGCACAAGGAAGAAGAAGGTGAAGTCTGTTAGACTTGAGCGGGGAAGCGACACATGCAGGATCTTAGTGAGTCGTGGCACAGGGCATTATCGGCCGACAATGCTCTCTTTCTGTGAACTCCAAGGAACGGGTAAGTAAATGTGCCCCTTTGTGTAAAGCATTATATACACTTCATGGGTTGAAATATGGTTTGATTCTGGTGCATAGTGCTTCTTACGTCTCTTGGTAGATTAGTGCATTATTCATAGTACTAGTTTTGAGCACATTGTGAAGTTTAGGATGAAGTCACCAAACACTATTTTTGAATCTTGATCCTTAGACATTTACAGAATATTGAATCAAGGTTCCAATTTCTCCAAACAGAAGTGTTATGCTGGTAATAATTTATTTTGTTCTTCTCACCTTAGATGATAATTTTATGTCTGTCTGTAGCACTGCCTGCCAGGCTCCAGATTTGATAATTGACCATGATCAATTCATTTGGCCTACCTTTCAGCCATGCAAAAAATCATGCTGCGTTCAGGCATCAATCCTGTACTTTCCACTGACATGGCTGAACTACTTATTCAGACCTAATCCATTTCTTATCTTGATTACTGGCTGTAGTCTATTACAAATTGTTGTTCCATTTTAATCTTTCATGAACACTGTGGCCAGGTTGATCCCTCTGTCTCATGAAATTATTATCAATGCAATTACATGAAATATTAAAATGTTCTTTATTTTTTGTCATTACTGTAATATATATATATATATATATATATATATATATATATATATATCCAGCATGTGTACTTGTTGGTTTTTCCTTTATCCCTCTGTAGTATAGCTCCCCTAGGCTTCTAACTTGACAGATGGCCCATAGATGATATACTTTATGGCTCCCCTTCAGTAGTTTTTTTTTGCATTTCAAATTTTAGAACTAATGCCTTTTAAACATTCATCTTTAATGCGGTATCTACATTGTTATTTGTACCTAAAGGGGTTGGCCACTTTACATCAAGTTTTTAGTAATAAGTGGGGGGTGGGGCAAGATAAAATACCAATATACATCTATTAATAATGCTCCACCACTTACCTAAAATGTAAAATTGAGCTCCATGGTTCAGAAACTTCTTTTACCTCATTAACTTCCATAATATCTCTGTCTATAAGATTGCCAGAGATAAAGGGTCAGGGTTCAGCAGACCGGATTCTGTTCAGCAGACCGGATTCTGGTCTGTGCCGAACTTTGCCAGCACTGATCATGGATTTTACAGTGGGTGTGGTTCGGGTATGGGTTTGGCTCCCTGAATAGAATTCAGTCAAAACCCAATTTCAAACTTTCCATTACCCTTCCAGGACCTTATGATAGCATTCATGTATACAAGCTTAAAGGGAACCTGTCACCACATTCTCACAAATACAGCTAGTAGCAGATTATCACAGAGCCCTATTAACTGACATCCTTATTTTAGCTTATTTTTTCCCTTACATCCCCATAAATCAATGTTATCTTATATTAACTGGCATCAGAGGGGGCTTGTCTTGCTTGACAAGCCCCTCCTATCTACATCTCCCCGGGCAGATGTCATTAAAGGTCCTTTACAATGTCTACCTCATGTATGCATCTGATGGCATATTGAGGCATGCTGTGATTTCCTGTGATCAGATACATACATGGGGTAGATTTCTCACATGTAACAGGACCCTAGATGACATCAGCTGGATCACATGTAATGAAGTGGCCAATGATGTAACAGATCTCTCTCTCTATGTTCCACAAAGCAGTATGTTCTATACAAGCAAAACCTTGATAAGGAACAAGGAGGCAGGGCAGGGCAATGCAGTAACCATTAAATATGCCTTGGAAAGGAACCTTTAAGGGAAAAGAGCAATGCTTTTCAATCATAGTTTTCTTTGGTCACACCCATCTCCCTCTTCGGCCATTTTATGGAATGACGGGTGATGAGGTAAAATACATTTTTGATGCTGGGTGCTTCACTTTACATTTCAAGAAAGCAGAGTAGAACTATTAATATGTATTTTGGTAAATTACCTAACTTATTAATGTGACATTAATAAACTGCATTTGTTAAAAAATTATATAACATTTGCAAGAATTATTCTTCATCATGATACCCCTGAGGAGGTCACACGGCTGAGCGACGTAAAGCGTGGGGCAGTCTTTTCTTTTATACCTGGTGATATGCTTTTCTTATTCATTTGTATTCTATGATGTTTGACCCCTAGTGTTACATTTAATCTATTGTGGTCTCTGGGAGGTCGTGATAGCTTTATATAGGGTCCGCACAGTTACATTCTTATATACATTTAATCATTTTTGGCCAGATTAGGGCTAGACCAGCCTACAGGATTAGGGTGGCTCAAATGTATCTTAAATTTCTAACATATTTGAACATGTTTTTATCTTTGTCTTTGTTTTATAATTTCAATAAAGTAATTTTTGCATTTTTGAAATGTATTAGTTTTCTATTATTCAGGCATTTCCAGATCTTTCTTTCTGCTGTTTGTAATGTTTTTTGGATGTGTGGCCTCTGTAGTCACTTCAGGTTATATGGATTTATAATTATACACAAAATATTTGACCAGTAAATTCCCTTTGAAGCTGGCGAAGCATCATTAATCCTTTCTTATTATAGACATAACAGGAGGCACATTTCTTTAATACAGATATTACAGTTAATGTCAGATCACAGATTAAATGTAACTGTATTTTTAAGCCAACATAAATTTTAGCTTAAGGATCGTACAGCTAGAAAAATACAAATCTTAGCCGACCCAGCATTACAGCTTAACATATAAGCCCACACCTCTCCTGCTGTTTTAATGTGCTAAGACGTGATCAATCTCCCCACTGGGTGGCAGGCTCCAGTCTCAAAAGAAATGCATTGAGAGACTGTATTAAGTGGAACCTACAATTGGGAATATTATATAATCCTTTGTTCTTGACCTTTGGCTTTCACCAAATATTTCAGTCAATTAAGCAAGGAGCAATAACCAATTTAGCTGTAACGTACATTACTGTTAAATTGCACCTATCATTTTCCAATTACAAGATTCATTGAGCAATAACTAAACAATAATGGTAATTCTTGCCACTGGCCTTGACTTTTGGAAGCTGCTGGGGATTGTAAGTCATGATGTTCTTAGTGCATGGATCATTTCATATCGATAGCAAAACTTTAATGTGACATAGAATGATTGTTCTTATGTTTATAGAATTTTCTTAAAATTGATGTCTAAAAATTGATACAAATTTAGTTTGTATGCTCTTTAAAGTGAACCTGTTGTGGAAAGTAACCCACCCAAAATAAATACTTCATTAAACACTTTTAAAAAAGCATTGTCCTATCCTTAAATGGTTCATTTCCATGGCTGCAGTGTTAAGAAATCCATTTGTAAAATTATGCAACTCACCTGATGTGAGTCCAATGTCACGACTTGAGTGCAATGAAGTCCTGCATATTCATGAGTTACTGACATTGCCCTTCTTCTTTGCTCCTGATTGACAGGCTATGATATTCTGCTGTATTGAGAGCAGTCATCATTGGGCACTTAAAGTCATGTGACCAGAATGACTACATCTGTGTCTAGCCCATGTATGTATCTGATCACATGAAATCACACAATGCCTCCATGGAGTATGGGGAAAAGTAGAAATCCATGGTGGATGGGGAGTAGTAGAAGTCCATGGAGGCTGCTGTGATTTCATGTGATTAGATATTTGCATAGTGTACAGTTTACTAGTGTTAGGATGCTAAAGGACCTATGGTGATGTCACTTTGGTCCCATGACATGCTGATATGAGGCATCAGGAAGAACAAGGATCATCTGATGTCATGGAATATAATATAAAGTTAATTTATGTCGATGTAAAGGAAATAATTTTTGTGTTTTGCACATACAATTATATTATTATTAATAAATTCATAGTCAAATTCATAGTCAAGAAAAATAATAAAACTGCAGTACAGAATACATATTGTAGTGAAAACATAATGGATTTTTAGCTATTGTTTAAAATATAACAAATTTAAGAGAAGCTTATAAAAAATAAGAAAACCTAACTCACACATGTCTTGTGAAGTTCTCTTCATTCTAGGATTACTACTACTTCTCTGTTGGACCTATCCTGGTCAATCATTAGCCTCTTCCAGAAATCTATTCTTATTTTCTCATTAAGGCCAGTGACTGGACAAGTAGACACATCAATAATAATGAACTGCCAAAACTGCAATTAATGAACCTTTGTAAGATGGCAAAGAAATAATTATAATTTAATTGCAATGCAGGCTCTGGGAATAGACAGGTGACACAGACAGTGGGTCCCAATGCTAAACTCACTTTCAAGCTGTCCCTTCTTATTGCCCCACCCGCCTTAGGCAGTGGATAGACAAGTAAACCATGTGCCCTCCCTGTGCCAAAGTGCAAAACATGGAGACAAATAGTCTCCAGAGTCACAAGAAAGAGTCACAAAGTCACAAAATCCCAAAACAATAGGATAGTCATAATGTAGAAAATAGAATACCATAAAACACAATATAAATACACCAGGAACTTGATGTAAACTGAGAACAATATAGCAAGCAGTGAACAAACTGTGAGCAGATGATTTATGTGAAACTACAGTTCTGACCAAAGAGATGAATGTAGCAGAGCTCTGTCAGGCATACTGGGTGGGGAGTTGGTGAATTAGAGCAGAGCTGCAGAGTAATGGGTGTGGTGCGATTCAAACATCACACCAAGAAAACATAGAACACTGTTCACACTAAGAATATAAGAGCTATAATACAATCATACAATCAGTGCATCCACAGTTGTTTTCCACGGACAGAGGATGACGCTGGCACAGGAATAATCTGATTTATATACAGGGAAGGTTTTTTTTTTTTGGAGAGGTTTTACTATCTTTCTAAGTACCCAACTTAATAGTAAGTTATATCATAGCAACAAGAGAAAGGAGAACAATACTCAAAATAATACAGATAGAAAGACAGATGTTATGCAAAAGAAATACATTTTATTTAATGAAATCACATATAGAGGTAAAAGCAATTAAAATTCCCAAAACCAGGGAAGAACAATTGATCCCCCAGTTACCAGCCCCAATATAAGATACAACAAAAGCGTGACTAAGGATAATCCACAGGTATAGAGCATAGATGTAAAGTGCTTGACAAACAGTGCTAAATAGAGGTAAATGAAGTCACATTACCACAGGTAGAGTGCCGGGCTGGAGAAACCGGGGGGTCACGCGATGATCCCCTGAGGAAGCCCGTCTGACGAGCGATACGCGTGGGGCACCTGTGACCCCACGGTTTCTCCAGCTCGGCACTCTATCTGTGGTAATGTGACTTCATTTACCTCTATTTACTCTATACCTGTGGATTATCCTTAGTCACGCTTTTGTTGTATCTTATATTGGGGCTGGTAACTGGGGGATCAATTGTTCTTCCCTGGTTTTGGGAATTTTAATTGCTTTTACCTCTATATGTGATTTCATTAAATAAAATTTATTTCTTTTGCATAACATCTGTCTTTCTATCTGTATTATTTTGATTCATGGTTTCAGATTTTGTTAGCATTATTCTCCTAGGACCCATTTCCTTGGTGAGTTCAGGAGAACAATACTCAATGCAGCATGCCAATGATTGTAGAATTAATGGCACTTATACATGGGGTTGTTGCCCAGCTTTGTCTCCACTGTGTCTCTGTTTTTCTTCCATTTTGTTTCCGTTATACATCTGTTTTGTCTCTGTGTCCTCAAAAAAACCTGCAGGTATAAGGTTGAAAACATCACACCTGGTTTTTCAGCATTATCAGTAAAAAAAGGTGCGTTTCATCAGTTTTCCTTACAGACCCATTGCCTTCCGTGATCTGCATTAGGGAAAAAACTTGATATGTTTATAAATTTATAATGTTTTATTTATTTTTTTTCACAGACAATGGATCAGTAAAAATACAAGCCATTGTGAAAACACCCATAGAAATTAATAGCTTTGTGAGGCATCCGTGAAAATCACTGAACCACCGACGTGAAAAACATCAATGTGAAAGAGCCCTAAAAGTTATGTGTTGTAATGAATGAGTGGTGGAAAAAGCCACATGACTTACTTAATGACTTGCCTTTATCGGCCAAATAAGTGCCTATTGCAAATCATTTATACAAACTATGTTAGACTATTAGTAGATCGCAACACCAAAGAGAAATTTTATTTAATTTCTATTTCTTTACATGTAGAATCTGCCATATCCTGGTCTGCACTTCCTACCGAATATCTCACAGTTGGCAAGCAGGGCAGCCCAATGAATGACAGACTGAAAGAACAATTACATTCTTGTTTTCCAGAGAAGCAATGGTAAGAGTTACTTATGTTAATATAATGCATGAACCTTTGAACTTTGACCAATAAAAAGTAATTTTCCCAAGATACTGTAAATGACAAAGGTGTATATGTCTTTACGGAAAGAAGCCCGGTTATCTTCAATAATTCAGATAAATGCTGCCAAGTGTAAAAAACTCTTGTTCAATTTTTGTTATAACATATCTTGCAGAAGTTGTTGAAACAGGCTCAATATTCTCATCCAATAAAGCCTGCAGGTATGCTGTTTATAAAGCCGCTGACGGCACATCTCAGAGCAGACTGTTTCAAGTAGTGGATCTAATTCACTACTTGTTTTATTACCACAATAGTCATCCCTCTTGACAGAGAATGCACAAATACAACATTTACATGCGCCTGAGATAAATTAGTGACTGATACGTCACCCTTGCCTGACTTTCTTTTAGCCAGAGTAGCCAGTATTTAATTTATGGGGCATCTTTGAGGAGTGCTGTTTGTGGTCACTTTCCTTTGACTAAAAAGTATCAATGTAAGTAAAGGCTTCCCAATACTAGATGTATATTTACTGAAAAGTCCTTGGTTAGGTAATCTGCACTAGATGCAAGTTACCTTTGCATAGCAAATCCACAGGATAATATTGTAGCATTGTATTGTATGGCATTAATGGCAATCCCATTCACACAATGCAGAATAAAATCCACAATTCAGACTCCACTTCGTTGTGGATTTACCATCATCAGCCAATAAATAACAAGTCACTTATTCCTCGGGATCAAAGGTTGAGCCCACCAATTGTGGCAGGACTGTATGGGGATTCTCATAAGAAACAAAACGATTTTGGCTTGCTCCTAATGCTAGGGCAGTGATGGCGGACCAAGTGCTCAAACTGCAAACCAAAGCCGACATTTCTAATGCAAGATGCCAACACAGCAATTTAGCGCAATAATAGCGCCACAATACCACTATACAAGAGACAAATAACATCATGACGCCACCATTACAACCACATTAAAAGCATAATTCTGGTAATAAAGACCACTAAAGAACAGCCAACATTACCAATAATAACACTATACTAGAAGCAAATAAAGTGATGAATAATGTATTACTGCCATTCAGTGAGGAATATTACCACCATATACTGATTAACAAACCCCCATACTGTGACAGTAGTCCAGAGTAGAGGAAGGGACTGGGGGACTATAAGTTAGCCTGCTTATGAACCAGATATTGCCATCTTAACCCCTTTCTGTTTTTGCATTTCCATTTTTCACTCCCCACCTTCAAATATCTAACTTTTATCTTTTATCTAACCCTTTAATTATGTAAAGAGCTTTGTGAGGGTCTGTTTTCTGCATAATGCAGTGAAATTGGTGAAAAAATGCTTTTGTGCCATTTTTTTGTGGCCTTGGATTTTACAGCTTTCACTGTGCGCCCCAAATGACATATTTCATATATTCTTTGGGTGGGTGCAATCACGGTGATACTAAACTTATATAGGTTTTATAATATATTAATACATTTATAAAAATGAAATCTCCTATACAGAAAAAAAAAATTATTTTGCCATTTTTGGCTCTAACTTTTTCATGCTTCAGTGTACGGAGCTGTGTGTAGTGTAATTATTTCCAAGATGACCTGATGTTTTTTATGCTACCATTTTGAGGACCACACAAACTTTTGATCACTTTTTTATTACATGTTTCATAATGGCTAAAAAGTGGTATTTTGCTCATTTGGCGCTATTTTCCGTTATAGGGTTAAGGTTTGGGGAATCCAATTTGGCAGGGGGTCTGCAGGGCAAAGTGGTGGTTGTTGTGGGGTGGAAGGTGTGGGCACAGGTGGATTTGGGATCACATGTATGACAGCTGTCTGTGGCCACATACATACTTGCCTCATCACATGCACCGTGCAGCCAGTGATGCGGCATAGCCACATTGTGCAAGCGCTGCCTGCTTTGAAGCTATGCTGGCTTCATGGGCCGCCTGATGCAAGTGTTGAGCGACAGAGAAGTATATATGTGTCAACAGACAGCTGTCAGGCGGGGCGATTTGGGACACTAAATCACAGTTATCTATAGTTGGTTTAGTGTCCCAAAGCCACCTGACAGAACCTCTTTAGGCGTTCACAGCTCTAACACTGAACTGCTGATGTGAAAACCACACACAGCAGCCCCAGCAGCTCCTGACCTCTTATTGTCTTCTGATGCTGTAGGCTTTGTTCTATGGACTCTCACTCCTCCTTCTGTTGTACTTGTCTTCCCGGGCTGAGGAGGAGGAGGGGCCGGCACTGATCTGCTGCTATTGTCTCACTAAGGCAAAAATAGTGAGAGCAGAGCCGATCAGCTTCAGGCTGAAATGGACAGATCCTGGCTGGAGCTACAATGATTAACTTTGATAAGACTGGGGAGATGGTAAGTGTGCCTGTATAGAGGGCTCTGCATGCTCTCTCTGGCACGCATGCCATAGGTTCGCCACCACTGTGCTAGGGTATTGAGAGCCAATCCACAATGCGCACAAATACCCTTTAGGTCTTTGTATAAGAGACTTTAAAAAATATTACTCAGTTTAAATGATAACATTTCTAAATTTGCTGCAAACATCTCAATAGTGCAGGTGATAGAGGTAAATGTTTAATCCATTTGATGACAAGTATTTTTCAGTTTTACAGAAACACATCTGGGAAGGGGAGGGGGCTGAGATAATTAACTGCACTCATCTACCCCTGTTCTCCGCCGTACTGCCCCTGGCTCACTGTTTATATTGCAGGTGGCCTGAATGTGTGAAAGTAACCACTGCCATCACTGAGTTGTTCCTTCTATTAGACTTCTTGCACACAAATAAAAAATTGGAACTTAGCCGGCACCAGAAACTGCAGATGTCAGCTGTATATTACAGCTAACACCTGCCACTGATATTCCTCTGATTGCGGGTGTTAATCCCTTATACACCACGGTCACACTTGACCGCGGCAAGTAAGGGGCATCTACAGTGTTTTGGACCGCCACGACGGCACTTACTGGAGTCCACTGCTCCGATGGCAGCCCTGGGATCTGCCATTGCCCCGTGGCTGTGCAATATATTCCAAGACCATGCTCAGTGTATTACATAACATAGTGCAATACATCTATATGAGAGCATCACTTTTTCAAACTAAAAATAATTTTTACTAAAAATTATTAATTAAATAAAGTATTAGGCCCCAACATTCCCATTACATATCTAATAAAGTACAAAAACCACAAAAAAACCCACATATTTGGTATCACCTCATACTTAACAATCTGTACAATAATTCAGCAACCTTATTGAGCTCGCTTGGTGAATGCTGTAAAAAAACAGAAAAACTTGCCAAAAAAGTACATTTTTCATAAAGTACCTCCACAAAAATGTTCTTAAAAGTGATCAAAAAAAGTTATGTGCGCCAAATTGTACCAGCTCAAGATTGAAAAATATATAAAACACTATATAAAAACAATATATACAAAAGATAAATAAAAATTTATAGCTTACAAATGCAAATCTGCTCGATGGCGCAACTTCCCTTCAATGCCATAGTGGTGCTCATACAGCACATGGGTATTGATATCTTGTGGAGGACTTTGATATTTATCCACTAGAAGTGGGAATTTTTTAAATAGATTCATAACTTATGTATGATTTACGGAGCCTTACTATAATTTAGGCGTCTCAAAAAGGCTTGAAATCTGAGCAGGTCACTCAAAAGAATGACTTAGCATTTTTATGAAAATGTGAAAAATCGCACCTAAAGTTCTGAGCCACACAACATCCTACAAAAAGAGAGGATGCATAAAAAAGCATATCAGCATAAAGCAGACATTCAGTAAATGTTAGTTATCAGGTTATTCTGCTGTATTTTGAATTTCGAAAATCGAGAATTTTTTCTAATTTTTGGCAAATATGTCTTTATTTCATAAACACTTACATGAATTACAATGGGTCACAGGAAAACATTCTCAAAATCGCCTGGATATGTTAAAGCGTTCCAAGGTTATAACCACCTATAGCAACTTCAACCCAAAACCCCCCTTATTTATCGTGAGGTGCCAACCAAAAATTAAAGCAGTAACTTATTGCTCTCTGTTCAATAACTTTCAATCATATTGGCCTCCTGAGGACAGCAACACAGTAGAAAGATGGAAAATTTCCAGAGTCTCCCTGTACAGAAAAGATTGTGGGGCCAGCAGGAGGTCCTCCAAAGATAATTCGGCCCTGTTTACTCATTCTCCCTCTTCCTACAGTCCCAAGTAGCGAAGTAAGTTTTAAAATATGACTGAAAGCAGCATCTTTTAAGTTGCTTGGAACTGCACAAAGATTCTTTGAGTCCTGCCTGGTGTGCTGGGGTGATGGCCCGGGTGCCCACAGAAAAGGCTCTGGGTGCCCGAAATATCCCATGTCCGACGAACGGCCGAGGCACTGCGCATACGCAACTCACTCTCCCTGCTGTAGCCGTAGTATCGCGAGACCTGGGATTTCGTCACATCACATGGTCTCGCGCTTTCTAGTATCCAGCTCACTCTCCTATGCCTGCCTGTGCCTTGTAGGGACGCAGGAGCGTACAATTTCTAATTTAGTTTATGTTCTCTCCTGTTGGTGGACTTTTATATATAAGCCTCACCCAGTATAATCTCAGACACTCCCCTTGATAAAGCTACTTGCGAAACACGTGTCGGGGTGTACAGCGTGTGCCTGTCTGACTGGTATAGGTAATTATGTTTCAGTGCTAACTCCATATGAGGTACTATGTGTCCCCTTATTGGTTGGGATTTCTGTGTAAGGCTCTGAGTGTTATTTTGTCCTGTATACCGGATTTGATTCTCCCAATTGGCTTATGATTGCGTGTTTACTTTGGCACTCTCTGTTTTTATACTTTTATTGCTACTTTTGTATTGCCGTTTATGTGCTTATTCAATAAAAACTATCTGTCTGGCATTTATCTGATTCAGTCTTTTTAGAATATTCAACACTTTGGTTGTACTATATGTAAATCGCAGGGGGTTCATGTGATAGAGACTTCACGCCCACACCCCTCGCTTTATGTTTATTTTGGTCTTTGTCACTGACCTATAGTGACACATGTCAGATTTAAATAAAATGGGCCATGTCAGGAGGGTGAAAAGTGGCTTCAGTGGCGAGGGGTTACAGATTACAGTTGCAGTACTGCCATATATAAAGATGACCTGTTTTGGATTAGAAATTGCAGGTACATTTTGAGACTCCTCTTCAATACTGAAAATAAACTTTTGCTGTCTGACTCCTTAATCGATAGCAATTGTGTTCATGTTTTTTCAAGTCTTTGACTGTGAACTCTGTTTTATGGGCAGTTGCACGGGTGTGGATACAATCTTTTACAGATCTAGTTGGTTGCAGCCTGTGTATGAGGCCCATCTGGTTTCTGTGCAACCTTTGCTACTGCAGATGGTTTCTCTGGCATAAAGTCTATGTTCTCTATCTGCTTTGCTTGTTTCTCTGCTGCATTATTAACGCAGACAGTCTCCATCAATTTAGTCATAGTCGGATCTCTGAGTGCATCTTTGTATGACTTGCATTTGGTTTTCTTATGCTGTATATCTGCACATTTCAGTAAGATATGTAAACCGTGGATTATGTTCATGGGTGCTTTCTGTTTTCTCTATAAACCTAAAATGCTGCCTATATAGTGTTTATAGACAAAATGCCACATTAGGAAACCGATAAGCTCAAAAACACAAATCTCTGCTCCTGTTCATCTTGATCCCGATGCTGTCTGTTGCTATGCTTGACATGCCGGGATCACCTAGAAAAGAAAGTTATAATTAGCAGATCAGAGTGCAGGGAACAAGATTTTCAGTGCTCCGGGCTACTAATTATGCATGCTCTCGCCACCTCCCTCTCCCATGTTGGGAGCATGGGAGAGCAAGCTGATGTTACGCAAGAGACGTGAATTCACGCCTCTCAAGTGATGTCACTGCCCTCTCCCAGCTTAAGAGATGAGGGTATGGGGGTGTGGATAATCTTGTCTAGCAACAGACAGGGCCGGGATCAAGGTGAGGAGGAGCTGAAGTTTTTGAGGTGGTTTGTATTTTTTAAACATATATTAACCCTAGAATGCATGACATCACAAATTTACACTTTTACATAATGGGGCCTTTTAGGTCCACGTGAAAATCATATGTAGAAACTCATATTAAATAACTTTTACAAATTTATTTAAAAATGCCAAAATAAGATATGACTAATGCACAACATTTTACTTACAATTTTTTGTAGAAAACACCAAAAAACAAATGTTTTTAAAAAAATTTCAAATAAAGATATGGAAAACACTCAAAGATGGATAAATCTGTACAGGGCCGAGGTATAGAGGAAAGACTTGCTCCTATTCTTCATGATCGATTACACCTGTTTTTGGCTCACGGTAACTGGAGGAAATAACTGAAGACTTAACGGAGATACAAACTGGACCTGATACATAGGCTTATTTAAGATTGAGGACAAGCAGATTACCCCTATGGTAGGAAGCTTTTTCATGTAATTTTTCTATATAAATTGTAGATAATGACACTTACTCCCCAGAATAAAGGCTAGATTTTAAACTGTATAGCCAAATCAGACATCTATCATGTCACTGCGGCTAACATTAGTCTCTCCAAATCATTTTCAGTCTTGTGAATGTTTAATCCTGTGACATTTAAATACAGAGTGAGATAGGTAGTATGACAAGAACTATTCTAGAGGAAAGCGTTGGATGTCAGTATGAGAAAGTCAGTGTGATTTACAGTATTGAACAAATCATCCTCATTAACACCTAAATCATTTTTTAAAGATAACATGGGAATAAAAAAATAGATTCTATCTTCTCTGAATTACAAGGAAATGCTCATAAAATTACAATAATGGGGGCAAGCAAAGAGAAAAGAATGTTAAAATTAATCTTTTGTGAAATTGGAATCCTGTAGACAGTGATTAGAACGTCTCAAATAATGACGATAAACTTCTACAATAAGATGTAGCAGATATTGTCATTCACACAAACTCATTGTTCGGTGTATGTGGAATCATACTGCTGAGCTTGTTAGTTTGTCTTGAGAAGTAAGATCTAAACGCACTTCTTTTCTGACCTTCAGTGAGCAAAATGACAGTGTCAGCAATTGAAGGAATTCTAGAGCTTTCTTACATATTAGGGGTCAATAATAATGGTCATAACACTTCAGCTTCCCTGGGAATTTCAGCTTTTGTTTAGTTTTCAATAAAAGGACATTTAAAGCCTCTAACAGAAATGTTTATTGCAAAAAAACATTACAGATGACATTGTTTCTATGTGTGAGCCCCATGAAATGATTTGTGAATGACATGTGGTCAAAAGTATCATACCTACTGAAAAAATCCATAGCTTGAAACAGGATTTTGAAGAGGATGCAAAATGTAGCACTTGGGTTAATGATTAATATGCCACACAACGGCAAATCAAGAGAATACATATAAAGTTTTATTTTCTATTGGAAGAAGTTATTTTAAGGGGAAATGGTTCAAATTCTAAAGGAGCATTTACTACAAAGGGCAACATTATGTGGTTAACCTCCATGAGGGCAGGACCAGTAAAATAAAAATGTTAATTTATTACAAAAGTTGGATTTGGGCATAAAAATGATGAGCGAGAGTCAACTTCACATCAGTAAATTTAATTGCAACCTCCTTTAAGACCAAGCAATTTATCACTGTGTGGTCACTGAATGGTGGTCAGGGTGTAAATACAGTGGTAGCAGCCATAGCAGCTGCTATGGGGCCTGCCATGTTAGGGGGACCTGACATTCAACCTGACACACTAAAGAATGGAAGATGTACACCATTATATAAATCTTATGCTGCACATTGTACAGCATAATATGTATATAACAGTGCACATCTTCCACAGTACACAGCAGGAATTGGAAGATAAGATAAGAAATGTTGGGGGAGAGTAAGGGGACAGCAGAACAACAGGACTAGAGAGCTCTCATCTCTAATTGCTGCTGTCTACTTCCACCATGTGGCCAGCAGCTAATGTGGACTGATCTGTAAGTGTATAAATGTATATGTAAGTTCATAAAAGTGTGGGCATGAGTGTATAAATGTGTTTATGTGTGTAAGAGTGTATAAATGTGTGAGTATACACATATATATTTTTCTGAGGAGGTAGGGGGACAGTGGTAACAGGTTAGAGGCAACATGTTAGAAACATATAGTGAGGGTTGGCCCGTTTATTCCTAATGTCCCCAAGATTCCAAAATTCTTGGAATGTTTTTCTGACATAATCTTTACCACACAGGCACATTTCAAGGAAATTACCCCCTTGGTAATTAATAGCACTGTCTATTGTATAAGTGCTGCCTGTTGTCCTTCTAGAAGATGTTTTAGCACTGGTTAAAAAATAGCATGCTATGCAATTACTGCATCCATAGCAGCCATGGATCTCTTTATTTATTGCAGGATGCAGGATTCCTGCAGATGTGGATTTCCTGTAGGTGGTTGTGTCTAATGTGCCCTTTACTGCTTTTATAACAAGGAAAGTCTAAGGATGGTAAAGGATTTTAAAGTTAAATTTAAGACCATGCTCATTGAAATTGAAATCTTACAACAATTGCTAAAAATTGCTTGATGTTCAAAGTAGCGAACCGACAAAGGTTTGCCATATGAATCCAGCGGGGTTTCCTTTGTCAACTTAAGTTAAAATTATGTTTCCATCAGCCAAGGAACAAATTAGCATAACTGGGGGCACAAGAACTACCCTTTTCTGTGCCCTTAAAAAAACATGCGTCTTTTCCTGAATTCAAGTAGTTGTAAGAAAAATGGTCATGCACTTTGTATAGTGTGCCCCTACTCATCACCCTACTCATGTGGCGTGTATTCGTATAGGGTTTCTACATCAAAAGCTCACAATGTAGCTGGATCGTGGGAACTGAGATACCTTCCAATCATCCAAGGAGATCAGTTGTGTCCTTTGTGTAAGAAGGCAAGGAGCTAACAAGTGGTGCCAGTATTTCATTTATGTAGACCACTGTAACAATGGGTTTACCCTTAAAGAGGACCTGTCACCCAAATTTTAGGCACTAGGAGCTGCTTACTAATGTAGCTCTGACCACTGTAATATCTTTATGTACTATGTAGCATACATAACGTAAGCTTTCTTTTTCTCCAAAAGAAGAGGATGTATACAACTTAATTCAACCAGATAAATCTAAAATGCAAAAAAAACAGGAATGGCTTCACACATGCTTATATCTAAAACAAAGTGACATCATAGGTAAAAAAAATAATTGTGCTTTAACAGGGTCAAATTGTTTTTAATGAGTTGTTATTCGAGTGATCAGACACTCACCCAGATGCCTAACTTTAACTACATAATGTAGTTACACCTTTTAAGTCAATTTGTTATTTAAAAAATCTATGTTTTTGAGTACTAGAATCTTTTGAAAAATCCAAAGCAAATCTTAGCAAAGCAACTGCCTTTTGTTAAAGTTTTAAGTCCTAGCCCTTTATTCAAAAGAAAAAAAAACTTACAAGCCATAGCATCAAATTGCTTCAGTAATGAGGACAGCTTGGTCAGTTTGGCAGTGACTATTTACTGTAGAACGGAAAGTCTACAGATGTGCTCTAGTATCTATACTTAGAACCATCAACACATGCAAATCTTAAAGGTTATCTCTGACAGAAGAAAGATATAAATCACAAGTCAGCTTGGACAGGGGCTTGGAAAAAAATGGAGGGAATATAACTTGAAAATTAAGTCAGCAGATGAATTAGAGATCGAGGCAGAGATCAGAAGTAGATAATTATTCAGGGTCATTTGCAATTAAGAAACAGCATTCAAAAACTAAGCAGAAATAACAAGTCGGTCTGGATCACAAGTTCTGAGCCAGTATCTTTCCAGTTTAGGGCGCTTTTCACAGCCTCATTTTTTTTCGGTTGTATGGTACTGTACTTGTACGGCAATACATCCATCCATTTAACTGGACGTATTGCCCACTGTATCGTACACAGGAAAGCCATAGAGCTTGCTCTACCTTTCCTCACATGTATGGCCTTACTGCACGTCACCCTCTCTCCACCATGCGACTGTCTGCTTGCCAAGCATGTGGCCTGGGTGAGCATACGTTTGTTTGGAAGAGGCCTAAGAAGCAGAGTATTGTTAGAAACTGTACAGTAGTATATCTGCACTTTATGCGGTCTGTACCCAGTGTGGGAGGTGCCAACAGATAGCGACAACAGTATTTCCATTAAACATACACACATGATATGACAAAGGCTGTAAAGAATAGAGATTCAATGCAAAGTAATAAATCCATTTTTGTAACTAACAAGTGGGTCACTTATATCACTTTCCAAATACTATATAATAAGATGACAAATCCTCTGCTTTCTCTCACACCTGTAAAGAGCAGTTGTTTTTAGACCTGGAACCTGAGGAGACAGTGATATGGATGATAAACAGTGATATAGATGACCGATGTTGGGAGGCAAGGGCCTGTTACACTTTTGACACTGGAGCCTAGGTCCAACAAGTTATCCCTATGACCCTATGTACTCTATGTCTATTCTGGAGAATAGCTCCCATCCCTTGCATGAGACTGTGGTGGCATTGGGGAGCACATTCAGTGACCGACTGCTTCACCCCAAGTGTGAGAGGGAGCGTTATCGTAAGTCCTTCCTCCCCGCTGCCATCAGGCTGTTCAACAAACAAGGCCCAAACTGAAGTAACCTGCGCCCCCCACCTAACCAGTCCCTGCAGGTCCCATCCACAGACTAAACATCAAACTGCCGATCATTGCTTGTCTCTTTTTTGTCTTTTTATCCCCATTTTCTTTTTGTTCATTTATCCCTAATATTCTCTGTACCCTCTCTGCTGCTGTAACGCTGTGAATTTCCCCACTGTGGGACTAATAAAGGATTATCTTATCTTATCTTATACTCCATGTAAATACTACCTGTATTCCTTCTATCACCACATAGACATGGCATCCATTGTGACCCTTTCCATGGATTCTGCCAACATTGAAATAACAATAATTGTTGGACACAACATCTCCCTGATCTGCATACACTGAAATCTAAGTAAGCTGCTCGATTTCTTTAATTCTATATTTGGAAAATGTACTGAACTTTTATAATCTGACTTTCAAACTGTTTAATTAGTGAAGTCTGTTATAATGAAAACCATGGGAAGAAATCCATCCACACTTCAAAATGTCATCGCGTTTTAAAATTACTCTCTGCTTAGCTGGTATCAATCACTTGATGGTACAAGAAATTCAGGTCTTTCTTTTGCTTTCTCTACCCAGTATTGTCATGATAAATTTAACCCATAAGTGCTTACAATGGGAAAAAAAAACACTGATCGTCAGAATACATTTATAATATGCAGGGAAAGACAATTTATTTCTATAGACAATTTTGAATTACAAAGAAAGTCAGTGAAACAGCGTAAAATACAGAAGAAGAAGAATAATAAAAATATTGATGTGTGTTTTCTATCCCCCCTACTGTGTGTTAGTCATCGCAATTCACAAGATCCATTATCATTGCATATTATCTGCCTGTAATGTGATATATTTTCAGGGAATCTACTGTGCCGCTTTTAAAGAAGCTATTTAGGAGATATGCTTCACCTGACTTAACATTTATCTATTTTGTATAAGGCAAACAAATGTGTTTTAAACGTTAAAAATAAATTGGAGGTTGTGTATGAGTTTTGTGTCAGCGGAATGGTTATGAATGCAGTGTTCATTCAGCTCTTGTTTGATTTTGGATGCTGTATGTTGGCCCTTCCATTTTCAATAATTTTATAGCCTGAGGATTTATCAGCCTGGGAATGAATACAGATATAAGTTGACCTTCTGCTTCTCAGGTGACACTTCCAAAACAGGAAAGTGACAACAATAGAATACCCAGATATTGCTTTTTAAAGGTACTAATAAACTTGTTTAGAGATGGTGCCTTTTATTTATGAAGTCTGACTTTATACCAATAAAAATGACATGCTGCCAGTTTTTTGGCAAAATTATTTTTTAATTATTATCATATTAGTATTTTATACCGTACATTTCTCCTCTGTGATGTATGTCACATTTAGCATCATATGAGAATTTCTCTGTTATAGATATATTGTACTATGACTTAGTATTTAGAAAACATTGCATTGCACTTTCCTTTACATCAGGTTTTATCCCATTTTCATCACATTTTTGAAATATATCAATGCAGCATTTATTTTCCTTAGAGACTTTTACCTCATGTGTTTTAAATGCTGGGAGCAGGACACTACCTAATATTACCTAATAAATATTACCTAATATATATATATATATATATATATATATATATATATATATATATATATTTGTAAGCTGTTTTTTTGATATATAAAGTAAAGCCTCCTTTTTATTTATCTCATCGGTCAGACTTTCCTGGAGGTGTCACTTGCATCATGGATATATATATATATATATATATACACTAGTGCAAAGGTGCGAGGCATGTACATCCTGCACTGGCCAAATCCACAGTTGGGGAAGATAAGCTTCATGCCCACTTGCTGTAGGTGTGGTGTAAAGGGGAAAATAATCACAATTCCTGGCCATGCACCAATAATTATGACTATTATAAAGTCTAAAGGCTTGCATGAAAGAAAACTAAAATCCCAACTTGTGTTTGCACTGACTTTATATGCAGTGATTATCTGAACATAAACCAAAAGGAGGAAACAGCTAGACAAACATGGAAAACCGAAATGGTGATACAGCTTACTCCCCTGACACACTTAGGCTCTCACAACTAAAGGTACCATTAAAACCTATGAAAGTTAGCACTCTATAGAATCTAATGGAGATAAATTATATGTTAGTGGTTCACTCCCTCAAAAACATTACTTCAATTTGTTGAAAAAAAAGCATTACCTTTTTGTACTCTCACTAAAGACGTAAACAGCGAACCATTGTATCCCATAATTATTTAATAGAGAACATTTCCGACAGTAAACAGAATAATGCAAGCCGGAGAAAATTATATGTTCCCAACTCAGTAGATAAATGCTACTCCTCTCCGTAACAGACTCTTACAATAAAACGTTCAGCAATAATTCAGCATTGATTTATTTTAACTTCCTATAGAAAGGAAATTTCTTAAAAGTTACTGTACAAGACTTATTAAAAACCTCGCTTCCAAGATTCCGTCTACAGGAGCGAGACATCCGAGCACTCCTTAAAGTATATAATTAACAGCACTATCTTGATCATCCCGAAGAGAAAGAATTATGATTTGTAATTAGAAAATATAATAGTTTTAGGAATTGTTTTATTGTAGTGTAGACAGTACATCTAATAAGAATGTTTTCATACAATAGCTGTGTACTTTGAGATAATGTTCTAATTAACCTAATTGCAGCCAATATATTGAGCTTAGAGTTGAGATCCAGACTTCCATGGCAACTAGCAGGAGAGCTGTGTGGGACTGTGCATTGCTTTCCCAGTATAGTTAAAAAAAATAGCTCTTTATTACAGGAAATAGTGAGGTAAATCCTCTTAACAAGATAAAGCTTGACTCAAGAAAGAGGTTTGTCCCCTTGCACTTGCTGATAATGTAGAAATTAAGCAATGATGCTTCAATTTAATTAGCATAAGCCATCATAATAATGCACCCCAGAAGTGTTTGTCTTCCCCTCGCAGTGCACAACTCCTCTGTGTTAAGGATTTACAGTAAACCATTGAATATTAAATGCATGGTTTTTATAGGAACACATCCTATAAAACCGAGTGATGGCATAAAATAATCCATCTCAACATTTTAAAGATTTGATCGCGGGTAATATTAAATTATTCAGAGGAAAAATAATCTGAGCCGCTATAAATGTTTATGAGCAATCTACACCATGCAAAGTGATTTAATAAAATGTGAAGCCCTGTACAAAATGCATTTTATTGATAGAAAAACTCCAGGAGAAAAAAAAAAAACTCCAAAGAAAATCTTCCACACTGGTTGTGGAGAATGTATCAGGCGGTCTATTAATAGGCGATAATGTAATTTTATTTGTGAATATGAATATCTGTGTTAAAACAATAGACGCTCTACTTATCTGTAGACTGTTAATGCCAAAAACTACTAGTTATGTAAAAGATTGAAATCTTTATTTCTCCAATTCTTTATTTATGTCAACTGCAAATATTCCACAATCCCGATCCAAAAATGATCTGATTCGCTGCAAACATAAGTCGGAATCCCTGATCACTTTTGGACTTGAACCTGCATTGTATCTCGCCTGGATCCTGCCTGTCAGTGAGCTCACTTGCATGCTGACATTAGGCACAACCGCTTACTGAAGAGATTCTATGGCAGGGCTGTCAGTTATCCTCTAAGTCAGAACAGCCTTTTCACACATCAGGCAGTACTTCACACAGAACATTTCTTTCAGCTATGTGAAAGAAAGGCTTTCTACCAATTACTTTCAAGCTTTTCCATGACTCAGCATTCTACACATAGGTGTCTGGTGTGAAAGGAAGAAAATCAAGTAATCTGGAAACCAAGAAGCTGTTATTAATAGTAATTAGATTTTTTTAATTATTCATCTATTTATTCAATTCAATATTTATTAACTTAATAAGTTCATTTATGAAAGGTCAAAACATTTTACAGACTTTTCCCCCATTATACAATTCACATAATCTCATCCATCTATCGAACTAGCTATCTCTCATCTATCATATGTAATCATATCTATCATCTACTTCTAGTCTGTCTATATAGTTATATAGACATAAAACAAATTGCAGGCACTCCGAATTCCTGTGGTCATCAACGTACTATTTATATTCCAGCGTGCCGGCGGGAAAAATAGCGTTTTGGACCACAGGGAATCGCGGAGGGCTGCCATTTGCTATTATACGTGTGGATGAACTGTGATCCCGGTTCGGGAGCGTGCACCGAGAATAGTTTCGTTTTTTCAACTTTTAAATAATAGATATATAGATATGATATTATATGATATATCTATATATAGTATTTTCGGACTATAAAGCGCACAAAAAATCCTTGATCTCAGAAATCAAAGGTGCCCATAGTCCAGTGCGCCTAAATATGACCCACACTTACAGACAACAGCTGCTGACTGTGACAGGTCTGCCACCTGCTGGTCATTCATCCGATATATCAGGTCCCTTATAATCCGTGCGTCCTTACATATAAACCTAGATGTTTACAGGCATTATGATGGTGCGTGTTATAGTCCAAAAATACATACACACATAACTCACCGGCCCTTTATTAGGTACAACCATGCTAGTAATGGGTTGGCCACCCTTTTGCCTTAGAACTGCCTCAATTCTTCGTGGCATAGCTTCAACAAGGTGCTGGAAGTATTCCTCATAGATTTTGGTCCATATTGACATTTAGGCATCACACAGTTGCCACAGATTTGTCGGCTGCACATCCATGATGCGAATCTCCCATTCCACACATCCCAAAATGCTCTATTGGATTGAGATCTGCTGACTGTGAGGCCATTTGATTACAGTGAACTCATTGTCATGTTCAAGAACCAGTCTGAGATGATTCCAGCTTTATGACATGGCGTAATGCCATGCTGAAAGTAGCCATCAGATGTTGGGTACATTGTGGTCATAAACGGATGGCCAGGGTCAGCAACAATACTCAGGTAGGTTTGTGGGGCGTTGCACACGTGCTCATTGGTACCAAGGGGCCCAAGAAGTGCCAAGAAAATATTCCCCACACCATATGACACCCACCACCCCAGCGACCGTCTAAACGGCCAGTGATGGATCCATGCCGTTCATGTTGTTGACGCCAAATCGACCCTACCATCCGAATGTCGAGCAGAGAAATCGAGACTCATCAACCAGAAAGTTTTTCCAATCTTACACTGTCCAATTTTGAGACTTGTGCAAATTGTACCTTCAGTTTCCTGTTCTCCTTAGCTGAGTAGTGGCACCGGTGTGTCTTCTGTCTGCCCTGTAGCCATCTGCCTCAAAGTTCGACTTAACTGATGCGTTCAGAGATGGCTCTTCGCCACCCTGGTTGTAACGGGTGGCAATTTGAGTCCTGTTTTGCCTTTCTTCAGCTCGAACCAGTCTGGCCCATTCTCCTCTGACCTCTGGCATCAACAATGCATTTTCCGCCCACAGAAATTGGCGCTCACGGGATGGGGTTGTCTTTTTCGGACCATTCTTGAAACCCTAGAGATTGTGTGGCCGTGAAAAGCCATAATCAGCTAGTTTCTGAATACTCAGACCACCCATTCTGGCAACCAACACCATGCCACCTTTCAAAGCACTCAATCCCCTTTACTGTTCTTCCCCATAACTGATGCTCGGGTTTGTAACTGCAGGAGATTGTCCTTGACCATGTCTCATCCTAAATCACTGAGTTGCCGCCATGTGATTGGCTTGATTCGAATTAAGTGTTTAACGAGCCTACAAGTTTGGACAGTTACCTAATAAAGTGGCCCGTGTGAGTGGTATATATATATATATATATATATATATATATATATATATTTGTTTAACCCTTTAAGATGCTGCCTATTTGGACCTTGAGTTTTTTTGCCTACACCTCTTACAAACAGATGGAACAGATTTAGGCATTGCAAAGTTGCAAAGGTACCGGTCAAGGTCAGGGCAGGGAGGATTTATGATTTAGTCTAATCCAGTATAGTAAAGGAAGTGACGTGTGTTGTGTTAATACAAGAGGCAAAAGGGAAGCTACAGGCAGAAACAGGGGAAAGCAAGTTATGGTCAATAGAAATAAAGATTTAACGAAATAATTTTTAATCAAATTTGATGAATCAGTATTCTACTTGTGTCCTGTATACTGATTTTGGTACACATTTATGTGTCAGCCCCTAACAAGCAAAGAACCTTGCTTAGCCTCATCAAAGTGAAAAGCTTTGTTAAAGGGAATCTATCAGCAGTTTGGACCATACAAGCTGCAGGTAGCAGTCACAAAACCCTAACGAAATGGTGAATTGGGCCTAAATTAGTACAAACTAATTCAGTTGCTGTCTTACATAGTCTAACTGTCAGTACTATCATATATTCTTATTTTAAGGGCTCACAAGCTGATACATAAATAAATTGATAAATAATCAATTATTTCTAGCTTTTGCTTCTATATCAGTGATACCATCTTTTGAGCTGGTGTGTCAAATAATCAGCACAGCATAAATCACAGGTGGGTGGTCTATAATATTTCTGCTAGCACGGACTGCGGTTTCCCTGGACGAGTTTCCCGTGTGTTCGCGGCCGCATTATAACAGGGGTTTTTGGTGGCACGCGTCGGATATTGCCGCAATCATGTCGACTTTCATGCAACAAAAATCAGGAGGTGGCCTTTGGACACCCGAAGATTCGGGCTACGCAAGGATTTAAAATTAAAATTGGGTTGCAGACACGCACTTACAAGCACCAGAAGAAAAGTAACTCCGCAGACCTCAGGTAAGCGACACTGCATGAACCGGGTGAATGTGGTGGAATGCGATCCCGGACTCATCTTCGTCGACCGTCCGGATCAGGGCCTCGACAGACTGGATAAGTAATGTCCCAATGACTTCAAGTTCGGGTGGAGCACTGGCTTCTTTATCGCTTCACTGATAGAGTGAAGAATTTGCTGTCTCCCAGTGCAATGCTCAGCAGAAGAGTTCCATGGCTTCTGGATGCTAATGCTGACAGGCAATAGAAGACGTAGCATACGTGATCAGCATCCAGAGCGGTCAACTCTCCATGCTAGAGTGCAATGTGGTAACCTGGGCCTATTTTAACCCTCCATTAATGAAGGAGCACTTTGCTGTGTTATCAGCATTAGTCTTGCCGCCATCTTCGATCTATCATTTGCTATGTGTCAGCAAAACATCTCAGCATGTCCCTTCTGACAGTTGGTAATAGGTTAACTATCACTAGTCATATGTATTGACCTTATACGCAATTAAATGCTAAACTGATCCATACTATATCTCCCTTCCTTTTCCATGTTCCTCATATCTGTATATTTGCCGCTTTTATGTCCTAATCAAATGTTTTGATGCCATTGTTAATGTAAAATCAATGATGAACTATAGAACACGATTACAGCTAATGAGACTGCATCAAATTAAACATTAGAGAATGATGGATTCATATTTCTCTTACTGCTCATAAGTTGAATGTAACCCACGTTTATAAATATGATGTCTAGCTCTATTGTAAGATGTTGTTTTATCACTGGTCTCATGGGATATACACGAAATATGCACACTTTGTCCATTCGTTTTTTAAATGTTATGCTCTTTTAACCAATATAATTGATCTTCTGGGAAAGCTACTACTTTATTCATATTGATTAGGGCTCAATCATTATTAGGAGCCTTTAAATATTCCAATTATTTGCTATTTATGATTAATTACTACTCATAATAAATCACTTAAGGCAACGTCAAGTATATTGCATAATCTGAATATTTATGTCAATGTGCTAAACAATAAGGGCTTAAACCCCAAAAGACAAATCTGTAAACCCTACTATAAAGTCTTGCAGAACAGTAGTTTAATATTGAATGTAAAAGAAAACACACTAGCAGTCAATATGAACACCCATTACAGGGAATGAGAAACAGTATCTCCTTGCATGTATTTCTGACAAACCAAGATTAGACTCTAAGGCTCCACAATGACTGAGTACTGAATCTTGTGCGTGAATGTTGCATCCACATCATGAGGACTGATACAGATACTGGATACTAGAGTCTGTTTTATCTAAAATATACAGAATATTTACAGGAAACAATATACAAAGTGCGGTGGAGACTCATAAACCCTTCAGAACCAGGCCTTTTTTTAGTTTCCGTTTTAACTTCCCACATTACATAACATGACCATGTTTTCCATGCACTAATAGGGTTATTATCTTTTTACAATTGATGTAAGATAGGCTTATAGGTCGCTATTTTTGGTGTTCATCCAATTTTTCACTTCTATTACATTTATTATTTATTGCAGAGGAAGCATTGAATTAAGTTTTGAAATTGTTTTGAGTTTTATATTTATTCCCTTGCAGTAGTATGTATAAAATCATAATATCTTTTAGCAAAGGTCGTAAACGGACTTGGGTTATACCCATTTTGGGTTTTTTTTCTTTATTCATGTTTTATTTATTAGTCCCTAGGTGAATAGGGCGATTTTTGGGGTGTTTTCTTAGTACTGTCTGTAAAGCATGTATTGATCTGTCAGTGGTTTGTCAGACCTCCATCTCCACAGCAATCCCTTGATGATTGTTGTTTGGGCCTGGGGGAGTGACAGAGAAACCCTGTCCTCTTCTTAGCTGCCACTGTAAAAAAAGTTTGATCACAGCAGCTCGGGGTTAAACACCAGGTTGGTTGCACGCAGAGACCAGGCTGTGTATATCAGTGTCAACCCATCATCAGGAGAGAGAGATCGTCTCTGAATCGGCAATGACCTGCTGTTAGATATCTATCTCTTCCTATATATATCTTGGTATCTAAAAGTGACATAAAATACAGTGAAATACAGTATCACTAGCCTCAGAAGGAGTATATAGATATATATATATATATATAGTTACATGTTTATATATTTTTTTTCCATTCTAGTATATAGCTTCTATATTAAAGACCTTGTTCATGATGAATCCTTTTGTTATCATAAATAACCTAGGTAAAGCTCTTCTTCCATGCAACATAAGAGTGAAAAAAAAGTTGCAGCTTTCAGATACATGAGCAATGATACACATTTGTTAGGGAATCTAGGCACAATTGTGCATCTACTGCTTTTTTATGTTTTTTTTCTTTAATACAACTATTTTTGTCTTGAATGACAATACAAAACGAAATAATTCTCTATGAATGGCATTACAAATACTATTGTGACAAAGAGTCGTACTTAACTGTACTTCTCCTGTTGTCGCGTCCTGCCACAGTTGTCAAACAGCAACTAAACGTTGTTTAACTTTGACCATAAATACTAATGGAGAGTATCAGGCATTTACTTATATTCATGTCCACTATGAATCCTACTTACATCACATTACACCCACACAGTGAGGAGCAGCAGACAATAATATTCCAGTCAGAATACTGCATTACAAGCGCGTGTTACAGACATGCCGATATTTAAATTTGCTTAGATAACAGTTTATCTAACTACTTAGAAGTACTCGTCAGTATGGCATCTTATCCCTGCCGTGTACAGATCTCTCTAACTCGAGTGCTTATTATTTTATGGAGTTTATAAAAGCATACAGTACTAACTACTTTCATATTTTCACTCTTGTCTGGCTTTATATAGTTATATGCGAGTGGAAATAAAAGAAGCTTTTAGAACTGGAAGAAAGTGCTTATTTGTGTTTGCATCTTGTGTTCTGCTAGAAGATAACAAATCAATAAAATTGTTCCTTCACTTTCCTTAGGGAAAACCATTAATAATAACTTGCATTATTTTGCTATCTCTAGAATTTATGTCACTCTCTGAAGGTTGGATGTAATGCACCATGATGTCTCATAGATGTCATTGGAAGTAACCAATTGCTTTATATAAACATAAAGATTGCCGAGTTTAATTTTCTCTTTTTTTGGTTGTTGTAATAGGGTGGGGGATTTCATGCTGTGGTGCCATCGCATGGTTAAATATGTATGTTTAGAAATATAACTGCTGATGCATCATTCAAGTGGAAATCACAGGCGGTCCCCTACTTAAGAAAACCCGATTTACAGACGACCCCTAGTTAAAGATGAACTCTCTGCCCACTGTGACCTCTGGTGAATCTTCTGGATGGTTACATAGTCCCAGACGCAATGATCAGCTGTAAGGTGTCTGTAATGAAGCTTTATGATAATCCTCGGCCCATTACAGCAAAAATTTGAAACTACAATGTCACTTGAGCAAAAAAAGAAAAAAAAATTGTCTGGACTCTACAATTATAAAATATACAGTTCAATTCTTACAACAAATTCAATTTAAGAACAAACCTGGAACCTATCTTGTACTAACCCTGGGACTGCCTGTAATTGTTAAAACCAAATTATGGTTTTGCGCAACTTATCATCCTTACGTGTAATACAAACGTGGTGTCTTCGTGTATGTACCTAGCCCCCAGAACAGAAGCAAACTAACACTGTGCAGCAATATTCTGATATAGGGCCTATGGCACGAGAAGAACTGTGCTTTTTGGACTGGCACAAAATAATAGTATCTGCCTTCAGCTGCAGCACTCATAAGCCTTCAATAGTGACCATATTGTCCTATTCTGCGTTAACAATTTACGTTAAGGAGTTGTCTACTTTAAAGAGAACCCGTCGGGCAAATGAACCCCCCTGAACTAAATATTTTTCATAAACTGCATTAAAGAGCTGGCCTCTATCCCTCAGGTCCCTCTACATGCTGTAAACTACAATGAGGCCCACGGCTTATCAAATAGACCTGTGAAATGTCCAATGAGTCATTATCATATTCAGGGCTGCCCCAGCTTATTCATGATGGAGGCACAGACACTCCCCCCAGTGCATACTGACACCTTTATATGATGTGAGGCTGTAAATGAGGTGCTTCCTGGTGCTGCCGCCACACCTCCTCTTAGCCTGTTGTGTATGTGAAAGATACAACAGCTCCAGCAGCCATGTTATAGAAGAACATGTCAGATTCATGTTAGCTGATGTCTGTGTCTCTGTGTATAGGGAGGATGCAGCATTGTCGCAGATGCAGCACACCACAGCATCCTTTACTATACATTACACAGACATGAGCAGGGGAGGAGAGGGGAGGGTGACTATCACTGCCCTGACCATGTGACCAGCCTCATTTCATAAATCAAGAAAAGATGCTTTGCAATGATTAATGTATGAATTGACTAGATAAAGGTTGTGATTGGATCCTTGTGAGCTGCTCCAACAGGTAGTAGTGACAGGACTAGTGACACAGACCTGATGATAGGTGTCCTTTAACCACATTACAGCAAATTATTAATATTGCTTGTGTGATGAAATGATATTCAATTTTCCACAATACTTTCTGTATCAATGTTTCAGGGTTTACTAGATTTCTTCTTGTTGTCATCTTGCTGTCAAGCAACAGGAAGCTTCATTGTTCATATACACCGGTCCATGGTCATGTGATGTCACACAGGTGCACAGCTCGTTACCATCACACAGCCAGCTTAGATTACACTGTGTGTTATAACGAGCCGTGAACCTGTGTGTCATCACATGACCATGGACTGGTGTTTATCTACTGGAAGTAAATGAAGCAGCTTCCTGTTGCATAATAGCAAGATGACAGCAACCAAAGATCTAAAAAACATATAAAGATATTGGAAAATTTTATACATTTTCATCACACAAACAATATCAATTATTTGCTATAATGTGCTTAAAGTGGACAACCCCTTTAAGTACATTCTGAGGTCTAAAGTCGAGGGAAAATCGAAAAAGACTAGGCCGTACCAAAAGCATTTAGACCACAATAATGAGAAGGGTAGAAGATATAAAGCTGCACTGATTGTTGAAGCCCGGTATAATCTAGTTTGACAGATATAGAGTTTTGACTCCAGAGGTGAGCAACAAGAGTAGTTGATCTGATATTGTAATTTCAGTACTGTTCTTTATTGTGGTCAAGGGTCTGTCTTTTATGAGGTTGGTAAAAGCAAAATTTTGCATTTGTACTACTTTTTTAATTTACAGTTGTATGGAGGCATATTTTTCCATATATCATCGTATAAAAATGATTTGCATATTTATTTCCCAGAATTCCAAGCAGGGCATGCAGGCCTTTAAGACTCTCTATGCCTGTGAAGGTGGAGCCTGAGTTCATCTACACACAGTTAAGATTAGGCTTTCTGTGCTGCCATAGCATTGCTGTTAATTACTATATCTGAGGACTACCGTATTTTTCGAACAATAAGGCGCACAAAAAATCCTTTGATTTTCTCAGAAATCAAAGGTGTGCCTTATAGTCCAGTGTGCCTTATATATGAACCATACTTACAGACAACAGCTGCCTTGAACTGTGCACAGGTCTGCCACCTGCTGGTCATTCATCCTTAGAATCAGGAGCGCCTTATAATCCGGTGCGCCATATATATATGAACCTAGACGTTTTAGCAGGAGTTTATTGATGGTGCGCCTTATAATCCGGTGCGCCTTATAGTCAGAAAAATACAGTACCTTAAATGAAGGCATCTCCCAACACCTGTCTTTCAAGAAAATTTGGGAAATGACTTAGGATAATAGCCACATTCCCATACATCAGTTGCATCAGTTTTTACCCTCAAATCAGCACAAATGGTAGTAAAACAGATGCAAAGATGCTGATTTGAGGTAACAAAGACAAGTATGGCAACTGATGTTTGTAAATGCTCCCATATGTATAAAGTGCTATTTCTGGAAAATATGCTAATATTTCCAAGATAAGATAAAGAAAACCATGCCTCTTTCGGCTACCTTGTAGGGCAGCTCCCTTGACATCAAGTAGGATCTTCAGGCACACAAGCGTGTATGATAAATATAATAAATATGCCCCATTGTCTGTTTCTTCAAAGAAAGGTAACTTCTTTCTTTTTGCCCAGAGCTCATGTTGGTTACTCCCATAACAGCTTGATAAAAAAGTATAGAAACTTGACAATGCCAGAGAAGAGGTTTCCAAATATTTAGAATTTTATTTTCTTAAACTTATTTCCTAGTTCAGTGACCATGCCCACAGATAAGGCACTGTGGTTATGCTGACAACATTTTTCCTTTTCCATAAAACAGACCTTGATCTAAAATGTAATATTGGCATTATTAATGTTAAGAAATTTTTTTGCAAAAATTGGAGGCGAACTACAAACTGAGTATTCATTTTGAAATACTTGTCATGTAAAAATAGACCTAGAGAGTAAATGAGAATTGACAGTTGCCTGCCCCAAAGAGCTGACATTCAATGAATTTTAATTACAGCATACTTAGCCTCCAATAACAATGCGCCTGGCATTTTACCCAGCCGATCATGTGTATTATGTACATTATTCTACTAGTATTCTCTCTCAGTTTATTCTTGTATACTTAGTTACTGTATCCATGCTTCTTTTACTTTCCTTTACAACATATTTTTAGCACACTTATTTCAGGCTCCTCAAATGATCTGTTATAGTGTGTAATCCAAACCTTGCCGCTTGACTAAGTTGTTTTTACATTATGCTTAAGCTTGCAAGCTCCGGTTCTCTATTGTAACCTCTGTAGCCCGACTCCAAATATTAATAGAACATGGTAAATGCTATGTATGTCCCTGTGAGATGCATTGATTTCTGCTTCGCAAGGCAAGACAGGAATACCTCGACCACTGTGGCACTGGTAATGGTTAATTTCTGGAATCTGCAGGGTAAATCTTAGGTTAACATACTGGGTTTATTTTTAGTTTCATGAACAGATGGTATGTCATCCTGTAGAAAATATGTATATTGTACAGTATATTAATATTAGATATGTCTCCGAGATACTTATGTTCTTGTCTTCTATAAATAAGAATTGATTTCAGACAAACTCCTCTGTAGTTTTTTTTTTCCTTCAGCACATTCAGATTTAGACTGCGTAGGAAATGCAGATTTAAATACAATAATTGACTGTTGTTGCTCACTTAAATAGACGGCACAATTTTCTTTGTGTTGTGTTTCCCTTTAAATTCATATTTTCGTAAATTACAGCTCAGCGCGAAACGTGGGTATTATGTATACATTTATGGAAGGGAATGCAAACTATATCTAAAAGCAATCAGCATACTTAATCAAGCTAAGTACAAATACACAATGATAAATACACAGCTGCTGTTCTGAATACTAGCTTAGTTTAAATAGGTCAGGATTGCTGAATCTTAATTCTTTCTATGCTTTCTGCTAAATATGTCAGTTATGAAACTCAGATTAGTGTTTTCTGAATCATGCAATCAAACCTGCCCTTATTATGGCTAATGCGTTCATCTTAGATGACGGTGTACTCTAGATTTCATCCCTATAATCCAAGTCTATCACATTTTATTAATTTTCCGCTCCCTTTTGTCTCTGGTAAAAGAAAAGCATTTGATTTAACAGGATAGAAAAATGTTCTGTGCAATCACTCTCTAAGGTCTTTGTTCACCTGTGTCTAAATCTGGCTTTTCTGCCACTTATTTTAATGTTAAGAGGCAGAATGAAGCATGAAAGGCTGAGGAGGAAGAGACAGGAATGAGGATCAGAAAAGCATTACTCCGAGGTTATTATTTATGCACAGAGAGACAAACATATTAGTTCGCCATTACAACCAAGACAGAACAAAACTAGAAATTATACATCACATCATAGGCTCCTTTCCTAAAAAAGTAGAAAGTTTTGGTTAGATTAAATATTTAGCTTGTAGGTTCTCTGAGGGTGCATGTTGGTGATATATACATGTTGGTCTATAACCCTGGTGGTGTTAGAACCTATACTGTACAAATCTACTGTAGGAACGAACTGTCAGAGTATCTTAGGGAAGAGTCAGTGGACCTAGCCGACACCCGGGACCAGAGTGTAAGTGGCACCTGGTCTTCACTAGAGCCCGCCGCAAAGCGGGATGGTCTTGCTGCGGCGGGGTGCCACCAGGTCGTTCCTCGTGTGCGACTAGGCGCACGGTGGCAGCCAAGGTAGTACGGAGATGCAGGACAAAGTCCGAGCCTGGGGTGACAGCAGGAGAACAGCTTGGGAGGAAATGCTAGAACTCACAGCATGAACAAAGGAGCTGGCACACGGTACAGACAGGAATGGATGGCTGGAGCACAGCAGGCACAGGAAACACAATACTGTTATCTCAAGAACATGGAGGAACACTGGAAACACAGGAACACTGGAGGGCTTTCACTTAGCAGGAAATGATGCTAAAGATCCGGCGAGGAAGGAAGGGAGGTGCCTGATTATAAGAGCTGTGCCGGACTAACCAGCACCAATTAGGAGGACGCTGGCCCTTTAAATCCAGTAGGGCGCGTCCCGGCTCTCTAGGGCACGCGCACGGCCTAGTCGGTCGGAAAGTAGGAGTGTGGAGAGGTGAGTCTGGGCCGGTGGGCACCGCACTACATGGGACGCACGGGTGTGCCCACGATCCACGACTAGGATCGCGGGTGCAGCCGTGACTCTGGGGACTGTCTGTACTTTATTGTGACCATAATTTATATAATGGCACACAAGATTTTCAATCTGTGAAAACTTATTGGCACTTTGTATACCTGCACGCAACGTTAGGGCAAAAACAGGAGTCTTACACTGTTCCTTATTGTTATTAGTATTTCTTAACAAATATTACCTACAATATACTATATTGTATGTAATAAATGGTAAAGATGAAATATTAAATTCTTGGGAAAGGCTACTGTGTTCCATTTTTTTTGGTTCCCTTTTTTATTATCCACCTTATAAAAGCAAGTTTTTTGTTTTTCATTTACATAACCATATGACTACAAGTAAACAGTGGAATAAATTGTACTTCCTAGTGTCACCATTTAAAATACCATACAAGGTACTGCAAAACTGTAAAGAAAAAAAACAATTATGGTGGAATTGACAAAAAATGCAGTTGCAGCATATTCATAAGGGATTTGCTTATACGACTTTCATTGTGGAGTTTAAATGTCACCTCCCGTTTTATTCTTTAGGTCAGTTTGATTACAGAAATAACAAATTTATATTGTTTTGTATTGTCTTAATACCTTTAAATAAAATTAAAGGTATTAATTTCGAAATATTCTGACATTTGTTACCTTTTCATAACTTCTTGTACAGAGAAGTTATGGGACAAGCAGGCTTTTTAAGTGATCCTTTTATGGAAACAGCACAACCCATAGATCACATTTTATTAATTAGTAGCAAAACAGCAAGAAGGTGCAATTATGACATTTGGCATATACCATATGGGATAATTAATTTTATATGTTAATTGAGCATTTTGGGACTTGAGGATATCTTATATGTTTGACTAATTTAATGAGGTTACTATATTTTTAGGAGGCTTATAACTTTAGGTGTAAGTTTAAAGATTTTCACAACAATCATCAAAGCCTATTTTGGAGGGACCAATTTAGTTAGAAGCTACTTTATAAGTTCTGTATAATAGAAACCCCCACAAATGACACAAATTTTTTATCCTATGAGTGTTTCATGCGTGTGAAAACTAAATCAAAGTAAAATTACAGAAATGTAATTTTATATAACAATATATTCATTCGACACTAAAATTTGCACCTTCACAATGAGTTAAAAAACAAAATTAATTTTACAATGTTTAGTACAATTCCTCCTGAGTATGCCAATACCCATTGGGGCTCATTTACTAAGGACCCGATTCGCATTTTCCCGGCGTGTTACCCGAATATTTCCGATTTGCGCCGATTTCCTCTGAATTGCCCCGGGATTTTGGCGCACGCGATCGGATTGTGGCGCATCGGCGCTGGCATGCACACGACCGAAATCGGGGGGCGTGGCCGAACGAAAACCTGACGGAGTCGGAAAACCCGCCGCATTTTTTTAAAAAAATCTGTCGCGGAGCTTGCACTTACCTTCACTCAGCCCGACTCGGTGAACTCCAGCGCGTTCCGATACTTTTCAGCGCAGCAGCGCCACCTGGTGGACGGCGGAGGAACTACCTTAATGAATCCCGGCCGGACCCGAATCCAGCACAGAGAACGCGCTGCTGGATCGCGGACGGACCGGGTAAGTAAATCTGCCCCATTGTGTCACTGTACAATGCTGTACAGGCATGGGGGGTCACTTGGAAGGGGAAGAACGTTGTTTAGTTTTGGGATGACAAATATGGCTGAAAAAGTTTTTGAGTGTCAAAATGCATTGAGAGAGCCCCAGTGGTACCAAAACAGAGGAGAACAACTGACACCATTCTGGAAAGTACACCCTTTAAGAATTTAGCAAGGCGTAATATGTCTATTTGCCTCAACATGTGTTTGATTCAATTAGGCCCCGTAAAGGAAAAAGGGGAAAAATTTCCCCAAAAAATAACCTTTACCCCTAATCTTTGTAAACCACAAGGAGATAAAATATGAAACAACCCTCAAAAATGTGTGAAACTATTTCTTCTCAGTGTAGAATCGCTCACATGTGCGTATAAAATGACACCATTCGGGAAAGTACACTCCATGGTGAATTTAGCAAGGTGTAATATGTTTATTTGCCCCTACAGGTGTTTGATTCAATTAGGCCACATAAAGGAAAAATGTGAATTTTCCCAAAAAAGTCAGGTTTTTTTAATTCATGTCTGGGTAAATGTTACTTTTTGATCACATTTTATCCTTTTTTTTAGGAGGTTGGATGTGAAAATATCGTCATTTTTTGCAGCTTTTTAAAAAAATTTTTTTACTGTGCTCACCATACGGGTTCAGTAACAATTTTATTTTTTTCTACGGGTTGTTACGGACCCATTATGTAGTGTTTTGTGATGATTTTCAATTTTTTTTTATGGGACATTAGGGGATATTTATTCATTTATTTTATTATTTTTTATTTACACTTTTTGTAAAACTTTTTTTTACTGTTTTACTTTGTCCCAGGGTGGGACATGAATAAGTAAATTGATCAATTGATCACTTGCTCAAAGTAATATGCTGCAATACTTATGTATTGCAGCATATTACATTGTCAGCCTATGCATTCTGCATAGGCTGACAGCTGCACTGTTTTAGATCATGCTGAAAGCACAAGCTCACAGGCATCTACTGCTGGAAGCACTGGGGACCTTCAAAGAACCCCGGGGCTGCAATGGAGGCAGTTGGCACCTCCGTACCTTGCACAGAGGATACTGACTCACCGGGTGAGTACCCGGCTCTGCTCCATAGACGCCGCAGTCACTATGACCGCAGCGTTTATGGGGTTAAACGACCGGGATCACGAGTATCGCGATCACATACTGTCACATACAGCGGAGCTGTCACCGCCTGGGCTCAGTATCAGCGCTGAGACTGATACTGAGCAGATTTCCCAATGTACAATAAAAAATGTCGTTTTATTTACATTTGTTCTATTTTACTGAAGAAAAACTAGAAGAGAAAAAGTTGCTCTTTTCAATGGTGCCATTTTGGTGCTTTTTTAATCGCTTTTTAGAACATTTAAGGGATTTGATGTAAAATGTAAATTTTTAGGGTATTTTTTACCATGTTCACTGAGCTATTTAACAAATAACCTTTATTTGTTTTTTTAAAACTTTTTTTTATTGACAGATTGGCTTCTGTGATTATCTTCTGATCACTTGTTCCAGCTCATATAGATGTACAGCTCATATAGATGTATAGACTTATTGCACTGTGCTATGTAACACACAGCATGCAGGGAAGAATGCGCAGCCCCGGGGCACTGGGTAGACCCCAGGGCTACCAGCGGAGGACCGTATCCCCCCCCCCCTTTTAGTTGTGCGGGATAGGGTCCCATCCACTTCAGAAGTTCATTGCATGACCGTGGCCTGTAACGGGTAAATGCCCTTGATCGGAAGAATCGTGTTACAGCAGGGTGTAAGCTGTAACGTAAGTGACTGGCTCTTACCTTGTGCTGAAATAGTACGGCGTGCGTCAGTAAGTACCTTCCCACCTCACCATACTATTAGAGCGCACGTTGGGGAGTGGTTAAAGCCTTCTTTAAATAAAATTAGGGCATAAGAAGTTAAAAGTAGAGAGGATCCCAATAGTCGGTTGGGGGCACACTTCAGCATGTAAATGTGCTTGGCTTACAATCCTTGATACTGTTGTTAAATTTCCTTCAAAATGTATGTAATTTTGAACTTATAAAGCTGTATAAAAGATGTGTCCTTGCTATTGTATGGTACACTCTGCATAAATAATTAGAAACTTATATCCGGTTATCTGAATGTAATGGCGGGTTACTATAAGCAAATGCTACTTATCAGTAAAGATTGGGGCCAAGTATCTGAAGCCCTTCCTCACTGAGCCAAATGTAGTTATGCAGGGTGAACTAGAATCAATGAATATAATAAATGATCAGCCTCTCAGGCCCTGAACTTACAGAGTTTCTCACAGTCCTGTGGTTTTACTGAAGTAGTCCAAAGCTGTAGAGATATCAATCGAACATACAAATTCAATGGCGCTGGTCAATCATCTTGTGTGTATAGTGGGTATAGTGGTTTCCCAAATATTCCCTGAAAAAAGAGGTAATGGGACAGCTTGGACATGGATGGCCCAGTGTCTTCTTGACTTAGCATATGTGTGTACTATATTTGTGTGTACTATATCATTCATAGGCAGTAAATAACCTCAGGCTAATTATAAAAATGTAAGCGCTATTAACTTATTTTACGCATTATGCAAACCGGAACTGATACAATAACAGCCAATCAGCAATTAGCTTATATCTTTTTAGCACAAATTACTTAATGAAAATAAATGTCTTCTGTTCTATAGCTTAAGTGTAGATTTGCATATTTGTACAGTGTAACTAAATCAACTCTAAGTTAATGAATTTATACAAAGAACCCAAAGGACAAGCAATAAAGATGAAGTGAAGAACTATCTACCCCAAGATATTACAGCTATGTGAATTTGTCTAAATAGAAAACTATATAATGACAAGTGTGAAGATGCACATGGGAACAGGAAAGACAGGAGGTAGAACACACCGGAATAAGCTGAAAGCAAAATGAAAGAGAATGCAAATACTTTTATTGTTTATGGTGAATATAATTCTTCAGTGACAACACATCTAATTTGCCAGAACTAAATTAATGTCTCAGATAATGAGATATGAAGCAAATATGATGTAATTTCAGATTTTTTTTCTAAACTAAGAAGGATTTTCTTTTCTGCTTTCTGCTACAAAACCGATTCCCAGGAGTATTACAGGCTGTGTATAGGTTTAATGGCAAAAGACTTTTATGTTTTAATGAATTAATAGTGATAAACCACCCCTTCACCTTTCACTAGAATGTCAAACTTTCTTGTTTATTCTTTTATACTTACATCATATACTTTCATGCCTTCAACTCAATTTAAAAAAAATAAAAAATTTGCTACCAACCCCATGATACCTCAACAAAGCACTACATGACCACCAGAGGCTGTAATAAATTTGCCAGCTGTGGGTCCACAGCTATCCCCCCATCTTTATTCTCCTGCAATTGCTGGGATGTCAGAAGTATACAGTCAGGAAGGCAGGGTTGTGAGCTTTATTATAACTATGTGAAGAGTTTCTGCATAAACATAGATTTATAAGTTTTCAATACAGAATGAAAGGTAAAATCTTTAGCAACTCTGCATGTAGCCTAAAATTAACATACCCTAAGTGTTCAGTTCTTTTTGTATTGTAGTAGATTACAATATCTAGAGGTTCCTACCTTCTGCTGTAACTTGATTCAGGCTGCAGCTGTATAGAGACAGACACAAGGTGGAACCGGGACAAGAAAGCAAAAAGTTATTCAGGCACTTCAGTGGTGTTGTCTAGCCTTCTCTTCCCTATGATTAGAAAGCAAAGAAGGTCTACACAAGTCTTTAAAAATTATTCACATGGTAGCACAAAGCTAAATGTTTGCTTAAAATGAAGAAAACAACAAGCATTGGCTGGTAATATCATTTCATATTGGATGGCACCACACATGTTCACCCACCATGTGCCTAACCACTTTCCATTTTCAGGTATCACCCAGATAAGGCTAAATTTAACTCTCACAATCCTTCCATTTTCCGATAGCAGAGTTCCAAAAAAAAAAGAAAAATAAAGAAAAAATAAAAAATCAATCCAAAGAAATAAAATGTTCTCTATTAGTTAATACTCAGAGGCAGCCGAAGAAACAGAAAGCTGCAGAAAACAGGTTAACAGAGAACATTTTCTGGGGGATTATTTCTGCAATTTACTTAATAACAAAGCTAAACATTCAAAGAGCAGCTTACTTTTGTCTAAAAATACAGAGTTAAATCTGTAAACATGATGGGGAATAGCAGCAGAACAAAATGCTTGGTTGTAAGAAGTACAGAAATGTTGCTGTTATTGCTACATTAAAGCAATCAGATTTTATCCAAGTTACTCTGAAATTATATTAAAAACCTCTCCAGTGATTTCTTTTTTTTTGTCACAAATGTAACTTCTCAAAGAAGTAGCTTTTCATCCTAATTCACCGTAATCGCAATTTTTTTCTGTCTCCGTGTTTTTCTGCACACACACACATATATATGAATTTATATATAAATATATATTTATGCATGTATGTATGTGTGTATATGTATACTTATACATATGTATATATATATATATATATATATATATATATATATATACACATGGAACCCTGCTGTGGATCGATCACATATCACAGTATTAACCATCTATTCCAATAAAAAAGTTTCCACCTTTTAAGGTATGGGAATTACAATGTACAAAATGTATAAGATTCATCGGCTTCCCTGTGGCATTATACTTTAACTTGAAACCACACTCGATCCTTAGTGCCACAGGTCATACTGAACTAAGATGCATGTCGATGGCATAAAGTTTCAATCAATTAATTTTGCCATTTCGATAGTAAATTGTGTTACATTGACAATATATTAATGACATGTGTGCAATAATTGCCCATATAGTGGTGCCTTGTGGAATAAGCATATGCTATATAGCTATCTACCTTTGCTAAGACTGGCTATTAACGACCAGGTCAAGGTGGCTCACATTTCCCATTTTCTGCATGTACTATACAAGTCCCTGAAGAATCTGCTTTCTTCAATGTAAAGTTATTTTTTTTCATAGTATAAAATATTCTCTTTGAATCCAGATGTCTAGTTCAAGGTCAGGTATGATATATTTAAATGCCTGAAAGTCAAGGTCTACCTTCTACCATGTATTTTGTTAAGTATAATAAATAAAATATTTTAGAGCATCGGTAGCTCATTTTTACATCTATAGCTGTGAGTTCACTGAAAAGCCTTTAAAAAACAGAAGTCTGCCTTCCTTTAGCTGCTATTGAATGAACTAAAGTGGTAACTGCATACTGTATGTCCAGCTATATGAAGCATATGCTTCCCAACTTTAAATAGTTAGATAATGGATTTGGGTGATATATCACAAAATGAGTACTAGATACTGTAGCTTATTTATTGTGCATCATTATCAACAGGCAAGGCTGGAAAAATATTTTGGAGCAGGTAGTACCTGAAGTCAATGACAAGTCCAGTTGTGAGAAAGTACTAGAAGCTCCTAGAAGCCTAATTCTCTATGTGTTTCTGTGAGTCATCTGAAGAACGAGAGAGATGGTTTCAAGCTGTAAAGAGAAGAAAAGGAGGAAAGAAAAAGGACAGGAAGAAAGGAGGACAGAATGATGACACCAGGATGATACCAGAAAGACCACCACCCAGAGGCTTCAGAACAAAAGGTCATCTTGTTGAGCATTGTCTCGTTTCGTACAGGATCCAATAAGGAGAGGTATAAATTTAACTTTGTATACCAGGGACAAAGGCTGGACTACCAAGTGTATTGTATTAAGTTAAACTGGTTATTGTTTGTTGTAGATATAGGAGAAAGGAATGCCTGTTATTTCCTATAGTATTCCATGTAATTTTCTTTTTATATAAATTATCATTAACCCATAACTTTGTTGTGATCATTTCTTTGCTACATAATCCCAGAACCTCAAAGAATATGTATAAAAATATTCTCACATTAGTTTTTATTTTATTCACTATTGGGTCAGTGTTATCACAGAGATACCAAATTAATCATTGAGAGCTATGTGCAGCAGATAGGTTTGTTATTGTGGCTTCACTGGCACTAGGATCAATGGCAGAGCTGTCCCCTTGATATACTACCTGCTGTTGAGAAGAAATGCTGCATGCAGTACAAGATGCTTGTTACCCAGATGAACAAAATTATTTGAAAAGGATACACACCAGAAGAAAAATATCCAACACCCGACATTCTCCAAACCAGAAGACCTTGCAATGGTTAGTGGAACCAAATGCTATTTTTTTTTTATTAAGACTATGGTGCACATTTATCATTAGTCTTAATAGCTTTTTGGCAGTAAAATAGTTAAAAAAAAGTCTCTTGACATGAAATATTAGATCTAGAAGTAGGTGTCCATCTGCATGGTGGGATATCACATTTAATATAGGAACTCATAAAAACTGTGTGCAGGCATTTTGTTGTTAGTGAATTAGTGGTAAGAACATACACTACACTACATGTACTATTGACATGGAATTCTCACCAGATTTTGGTAACAATCCATCCAATCCCCATTCCCAAAAAAATCAAGTCATATATGTCCATTATGTGTAGTAATGAGAAATGACACAGGGGAAAAATATTGAATGTACGAAGAACAAGAGGTCCCAAAAGCCAAGGAAAGTCATGATACCAGCTGAAATCTATCAGTTAGAAAGAAATCCTACCACTTAGTGAAAATTAGTATCAGCTGGCTTAAAGGAAATCTACCACCAAATTCAATCATGGATAAACCAGGGGCACCTACTTATAGATCCAGGCACTATGACTGTGATAATCTTCTTATATTTGTTATCCATGCCCTTCTGCCTTCTAATATCAACTTTTAAAATTATGCTAGTGAGCCTGAAAGGTTACGGGTAGGTTCCCAGCAACCCTCCATGATGCAGCTTTAAAGACTGTTAGAATATCTCACCCTTCCCCACTTCTACAGCTCGGCACTGCCACTCGGCACTTCCTCTGCCTAAAGTAATTTCAGAGGACAGGGGAGGGGGAGGTGCCTCTTGTAGGCTTCTGTAACAGCCTATAAATCTGCAGCATGTCTCTGGGAACCACCCCATAGTTCTGTTGTCCGTCAATAGTGTGCACTGATACATAGATCATAAACTTCTGTTGTTCGCCAATAGCTTGCACTGCTATGTACATCACAAAAGTTTTGTTCTCTGTCAATTACATGCACTGATATGTAATCTAGTTCGATTGTCCGTTAATACCACACTTTATACGTAGAACATAAAAGTGTTGTTGTTTTTTTATAGCATGCACTGGTAGATCATAAAAGTTATGTTGTATGTCAATAGCTTACTCTGAAATGCAGATCATAAAAGTTCTGTTGTTTGTCAATAGTACATGCTGAGAAGTAGATCATAAAAGTTATAGAGGGGGCGCACACCAGTATGTCAGTGTGCTGGGTTTACAATCCTTGATTTAGTCATAGATGTCCTTTAAAGGTCCTATCAAGTGATCTTTTAAAATTTGACAACTTTTGTTTTCACTAAAACAATATGGAAGAACAACAGACGTGGTGCAAACAGACATTAACATAAAACCATCAAAAGCCCATTGCAATCCATTAGACTCCTGTTATTATTGTATGTACAAGATTCATCCAAAACTAATCAAAAAATATTTGGGTTCAATTTGTTGCCTGAAAATAAACAGATATTTAGTTACTTACAATATCAAAGATTCATTGTTCATTTCTTGGAAAGCATTTGCCGGTATTGCAGTTATGTGCAAGTTGTCATAGATCTCCCTGGAGGAAGAGGAGAGCAACAGTGAAACAATCCAGAGGAGTAATAGGAGGGGGATTCAACAGTCCTCTAACATCTGCTATAGAAGGTAAGTAGGCCCTGGGCACATTAGATGGGTAGACAGCTATCTATAGAGGGTAGGTAGGCCCTGGGCACATTAGATGGGTAGACAGCTATCTATAGAGGGTAAGTAGGCCCTGGGTACATTAGATGGGTAGACAGCTATCTATAGAGGGTAAGTAGGTCCTGGGCACATTAGATGGGTAGACAGCTATCTATAGAGGGTAAGTAGGCCCTGGGTACATTAGATGGGTAGACAGCTATCTATAGAGGGTAGGTAGGCCCTGGGCACATTAGATGGGTAGACAGCTATCTATAGAGGGTAAGTAGGCCCTGGGCACATTAGATGGGTAGACAGTATCTATAGAGGGAAGTAGGACCTGGGCACATTAGATGGTTAGACAGATATCTATAGAGGGTCGGTAGGCCTGAGGACAGTAGATGTGTAGAAAGCTATCTAAGAGGGCAGGTAGGCCCTGGGCAACATTAATTGGGTAGAACAGTATCTATAGGAAGAGGTAGGCCCTGGGAAAATTACATGGGTAGACAGCTTTGATCTATAGAGGGTAAGTAGGGCCCTGGGCACATTAGATGCGTAGACAGCTATCTATAGAGGGTAAGTAGGCCCTGGGCACATTAGATGGGTAGACAGCTATCTATAGAGGGTAAGTAGACCCTGGGCACATTAGATGGGCAGCCAATCCTTGCGACTTTGGTGGGTTCAGCAAAAATAATTTTAACGTGTATGTCCTGTGTACAACGGGGCTTATTTACTAAGGGTCCGCAGCCGCACTTTTGTGGGATTTTCTAAAGTTTTGGGGGATTCCACAGCGGTGATAGGATTTTAACAGGGGATAGTGTTGGACACGACCGGATTGTGGCGGCGGGCCGTAGGACGATCTGACAGATTCAGATTGAGCATGGGATTTAACTTTCAAATTGTGTAACAAGATCAAGCACTTCCATGCACCAGGAAGAAGAAGGTGAACCCCAGCGGACCTGAGCGGGGAAGTGACACATGCAGGATATCGGGGGCACGATCTTAGTGAATCGCGGCACAGTGCATTATACACGGACAGTGCACTTTGGGTGAACTCCGCAGACCAGGTAAGTAAATGTGCCCCATGACATCCAACAAATGCGATTGCCCTTAAACCAACTGCAAAACCTCCTTAGGGTGCGGTCATACGTGGCGTTAGCTTTCTGTTGCGATCAAAACCCAGCACCCAGCGGTTTTTTAAAAAAAATGCAAAACACCCGATACTGGTTACCAATCACATGCGTTTTACTGGAAGCACATCTACGATCAGGCCGAAACTCCCCTGGGCCCTAGTTAGCAAACGCAAAACTAGCGCATTGTTTTATAATTCTAATAATAAAAAAAAATCACAATAACACTAGAATGATAAATCAACAAAAATAACAACAATAACTACACAGTAATAACCGAGCTACAGCTCACGATAAATATACTTACAAAATGAAGTTTAATTCGATGGAGAAGATTTTTGTGACATCCGGAAATTTCCGAATTCCTGTGTTACAAATACTCCTACAAGACATAAAGCACACTATAGAAGTGTAACTGCAATATTAAGTACAACGAAAATCAAATGTAACCGATATCGTTATTACCTTCCCTGGCAATTGAAAATCCCATATACTCTGGCGATATATGCCGGTAACTAGTGCGGAGCCAAACATATTTCCAGAAGTAGCTATTTGTGATGGAAATAAGCGTAATAAATATGTAAAGTGCGACCGTATGATGCGATGATGGCTCTTTTAATAACCGCAGTCTATGGATTTATAAAATAATTGGCTATTAATGCGGAATAACGTGAACCTTAGAAGTGATGATGAGGGTCTTAAATCTGGGGGGACGTTCCTTCTGAATACATGGCTGGCAATGTCGGTGATTAATTTACAAGCGGCTATAACACTTTGCCTGAAGATGTCAAGTAAAGAACACACTTCATGATTAAATGAACCTGCCGCCCTACAGGTCGTCCCGCAATATGGCAGACGCTGAAGTGAGGATCCTAATTAAATAAGATAAGGTCTTGCCGGTTGCGTTTCGAGGCAATTTCTGGCCGTCTGTAGGGGGAATGTGTGTTGTTAATCAAACAGCGGAGGTCAGTCCAGACCTTGTCCTCTTCTGATATTACTGTACTAATAACTAATGAAACCGCTGACATATTGATGGCCGCTGTATAATGTTGTCATTGGTTTTTTTTTACTCTTTGTAATATTCAGCTGTGATGAGATTATGTTTAATTAGGATTCCATAATAAACAGCCCGATCCTGGTGGGAAAGTCGGGGTCATACAAATTAAGTTCATTATCATTATCATATTCACAGTTTTGATTTTTTTTCTCTCATCGTTTCTAGGTTTTATATGAATTATCTTCATATTTACTTAATAGTTATTTAAGGGGAATATGTCACCTAAAAATGACCTCATTTTTAAATCATGTTTTTATGATAAAAAATATTTTGGAGGTATTTCTAATTAACAATGTGAAATGTCACTATTAACATAAAATTCAGAAATAATGCAATTTACTCCTATTACTATGTCTTTTAAAACATCGACCCCTCTTAAATTTTATACAGGATATCTTTCCAACAGTAACCTCATTTACATCACAGACAGAAGATAAGACCTATATACATAACATCATCATTACATCCCGCACTGTACAATGACCTCTATATAGATAACACTGACCCATCATTACATCACTACTGACAATAGATGATGTCACAGCTTATCTCCTCCCCCTCCCTGTACAATGACCTCAATATAGATAACAGTGACCTACAATTACATCACTACTGACAATACATGATGTCACAGCTTATCTCCTCCCCCTCCCTGTACAATGACCTCTATATAGATAACACTGACCCATCATTACATCACTACTGACAATAGATGATGTCACAGCTTATCTCCTCCTCCCCCCTGTACAATGACCTCTATATAGATAACACTGACCCATCATTACATCACTACTGACAATAGATGATGTCACAGCTTATCTCCTCCTCCTCCCTGTACAATGACCTCTATATAGATCACACTGACCCATCATTACATCACTACTGACAATAGATGATGTCACAGCTTATCTCCTCCCCTTTCCCTGTACAATGACCTCTATATAGATAACACTGACCAATCATTACATCACTACTGACAATAGATGATGTCACAGCTTATCTCCTCCCCCTCCCTGTACAATGACCTCTATATAGATAACACTGAGCCATCATTACATCACTACTGACAATAGATGATGTCACAGCTTATCTCCTCCCCCTCCCTGTACAATAACCTCTATATAGATAACACTGACCCATCATTACATCACTACTGACAATAGATGATGTCACACCTTATCTCCTCCTCCCTGTACAATGACCTCTATATAGATAACACTGAGCCACTATTACATCACTACTGACAATAGATGATGTCACAGCTTATCTCCTCCCCCCCCCCCCGGTCTGATGTCAATTTACATACGAACACACCTACAATTCACCCAGAAATCGGCACTCTAAATATAGGTCCGATCATAATAGATAGATAGGCATGGAGGAGCTGACAAGTTGGTGGCTGACTATAAAAGTGCATGATCACATAATTTATTAATTACAGAACTAGTGGGCGACCAATACCTGGTCACAAATTTAGGAAAATAACTGTAAGACGGACGTAGAATATAATTACTTTTACTGAACAAAACCCTGATCTCTGGCGATACACTACACAACTTAACTTACATGACTAATGCTAATTAACGGCGAAGTTACACATTTAATACTGCTTAGTGTACTAGTTAATCAACAACTCCAATAACTGAGATTATACGTAAATATCAGACATCTGTACAACACTCATTTCATACCCTAATTCCCTCTCCCCCCTTAACCCTTTATTATTATAATTTACTACCTACCTACATCTCCACCTTTATATTATATTCCCTCAACTTACTATCCGCCCCTCAACTTCTTTTTAGTTATTCTAATCTGTATCAATATGCAAGTTAGAAATATCTACAAATATACACCTAATGCTAATTAAATGCTGTATTGTGACAGATTTTTCAAATTAATATCATATGATGTATAGTAGACACAATCTGAGCTTTGGATCAGGAAAGTAGAGTCCCTGCCCGTGTTCCTCACTCTCCATATCCTTGTAACAATATCTTGTAACAGATTTGAAATTATACAATAAAAAAAACTACTTATAACAAACTTTATTAAAAAAAAAAACATACAAAAAAAAAATACCTAATCAAAAAAATCCGCCTTAATTTGCAAATTAACTACATAGTTTAATGATACACCTATCAGTATTCAGCGGGCATCCATCAGATAAAATATACAGGTGACTCGGTCTATCACACTCAGTATCAACAGTCACCTACTGCGTTTCTAGCCACAATTAACATAGTGCTCTTATATTAAATCATTGAGTCAATGATATAAAGCCTTCGTATGATGCTCCAGAAAAACGTCGTTGTACGATTTATACCATAGTGCCACCTGTATTTTATCATCTGACGGTATCGCCCTGAAAATCTAGAATAACGGCGATTTACATCATGCCACTCTAGCTGGATCTCGGAATATTTCTAATCTTCTTTGTGAATCATTCACCTAGGACTAACACATGGTCATAAGAGTTCACAACAAAACTGATACATTTATGCTACCTTTACACAAAATATACGCTTGGATAGACTATACAAAAATATCATCGTCCTCTGTTATTCAGTAAAATGTCTATCTGTCTCACCTCACAGTTAGATGGCCTTATTAGAAGTGCACCATGAATCTGCACCTAAGTGTTTTTATGTGTCCCTCGTGGAAGTACGCCACGGGCCTTCTTAAATAATTCTCTATTGTTTTTTAATAAAACCCAGAATTAATATCTTTTTCACATACAATAAGCCCTCGTAAGGGAGTAAGAAGAGATAATATAAGCTGACACTACTTTACTTCTGTATACTAGCATTGACTCTGAGTCAGTATATTTGTAAAGTAGTTACATGCACAACACACTCAGAAACCTATTAGTATCATAGCCTAATAAGTCTTTATTTATGGTGAGTATGTTATAGCTAAATCATATATGATCACACAATGTAGTATGAGCTCATACCCTGACAGCATACACCATTATTAGCATTTCAGACATGCGCAGGTACATCTAAACACATTGACAATGCCCTAGCAATAAATCTGTTTATAGCTTCTATCTATATACAATAGCAAAAATGTGGTGGTATCTATCTGTTTACCTACCTATTCAGTGACCTTTTGTTTTTACACAATTTTTTGAAAACAAGTAAAAAATGTGTTAAAAGTTTTAGCCACCTATCTAATTTAAAATTAACCTTTTTAAGGCCTTTTTTCCATTTTTTAAGTTTTTTAAACAAGATGCACTGTAAAAGGCAAGAATGGTGTTATTTCCATTCTCAGCTATATAAGGGGCTTGTCCTTCTGTCTGCTGCTATACATTACATGACCGTTTCGCGCCCTGTTTCATGTCCCCTCTTTTAGCCCTTCTCTCTGCTGCACCCAGTTTTAACCCCCCCCCTTCCATGCCTCCACGTTCTATATGTACAGTGCAGAGTGTGGGGGGGGCTTTTATAACGAGGCTGACGGGCCCTGAGGCCCCTCTTCATACGGGGGGTGGGGTTTTCGCTGCATATTGCAGAAAAACACCCACCTCTTTAATTCCGCGGTCGTGCTTAGCACCGATCTGGGGTATCAACCCTGCCGAGCCCCTGCGGGTCCCATCCACCCCGATCATCACACCCCCTGCAGATGCATTAAATGAAAGCCAGTGGCTCGTTAACCTACGTGTTTTGGATATATATCTATAAAATTTAAGTTTTTAGAAGCTGTTGCCACTACATATCCATTGCCTTTGTGGGTCTTTACAAGACATCCGTGTGGTCCCAGGTGGGAAAGGCTGACCTCTCCCCTATATGTTTCCCAGGCCAGTAAGAGTGTGCTCACTCCAAGGTTTTATGTGAGACAGAATGGAAAAGGAGCGGCCATGGAACATAGCATTCCAATTTTTTCCAAAAGTAAACATGCCCCCTTGCATTTGTCTTTAAATCAAGGGGCTAATATTTTTAACATATTTAACATATTTTTGTAATTGCATATTATTTTTACAATGTTGTTAACTATTAAACTATCCTAGTAGGTTAAAATTATCCTTATGCTCAAAAATAAATAATAATAAAAGGGGGTAAAAATTGTTACTTATATGAAAAGCTGTTTTCAAAGATTTAAAGATACTGAACTGAACTAACAAAAATTGACCTGAAAATTCAGCTAATGAAAGACTTTGCTCAAGTAAAGGGTTTACTATGCATTTTGATTATACAAATTCTTTGGCTGACTTTCCGCACTTGGTAGCAAGAAAAAAAACAAGACAGAAGCAGAAGTTCACCACAGCTAGGTCCCACCTCAGCTAGAAACAACGGCAACTTATTAATTATACAGTGAAGGTATCAGATTTTTTTATAGGAGCCCCCCATGGAGGAGGGTTAGGGAGCCAGAACGTCACCAACAGTAGGTCACCTCAGCTCAGAACAACTGCAATTATGAATTTATACTGTGCGGGTGTCCAGAATTATATAGAAGCTCCATGGAGAGGGTAGGAGGAGCAGAAAGTTCACCACCACTAGTCCACCTCAGCTCAAACAACTGCAAATGATTTATTTATACAGTGAGGTGTCAGATTACATTAGAAGCTCCTGGAGAGGGTTAGGAGGAGCAGAAAGTCAAAGTCAGCTAGTCACCTTTAGCTCCAGAAATAACTGCAATTTCAAATTGAGATAACTAGGAAATGAATATTAAAAATCAAGTGGAGGACCACTGGACCTACTGGATCTTGTAAATTCCCTTTATCAATTTTGTCAGTCTTTCCTTGGCTATAATATTGCCTAAATTACACTTTAGATTAATCTTACAATAGACTTATATTATATTTTGATTCATAGTTTAAATACAGTGATAGATTTAATGTTTTAAGAGATGAGCTTAACTAAAAAACAATGTACAAGAGCATATTTTTTCGCCTTCCTTGGTTACAGGTAATACAACCCTGTTGGTCTCTTCAAATTTTGTTTGCATGACCAGGGTTGAAATTAACTAGTTTGTAAGACACCACCTGTTGGACGTTTAATACTTTATTGACCCTGGAAACTGCATAAATTTAGAATTTGAGCTGGGGCATTCATGATTACCCATCTGCTGATTCTGTTTCTACAATACCACTTACAGACTCTGGAAAATTTAAACTTTCCCTTCCTTGCCTTAAAACCAGGAGCCCCAATTTAAAAATTGGCCATAATGGTTATCCATTCAATTACAACCACAAAAAACCACATACATGTTCCACATACAGTCTTCCCACAGATACACAAATATTGCTTTCTTTATTTTTTGGAGAGTTAATTGTGAATAGTATGTGGGGGACCTTTTACAGATACTATAATGATCATATCATCATAATAATATAAAGTAAACACAACAAGGTTTTAAAACACATTTTCTGGAGAGACTGTTAATTGTTACATTTAGTATGCCAGGTAAAATTCAATTAACATTCTTTTGTAAAAAACGCAGGTTATCAGCAACAGCAATTATAGATAAACTTTGAATATTTTAAATCAAGTTTTCTGCATATTCATTTTTGTTACTTAATGGATTCTCTTGTATTTCAGGGACATTGAATATTTCAGTGCAGTTCTTCCTTGGACGCTGATGTTTTCAGTGAACATAGTAGATGATCGGTGGTTGGTTGTAATAATGTACCTCCTTATCATTCAGAGGAAGTAAACCCTGGTTTGCAGATTTATCAGATGTTTCAATGTAGCACAGGTATAAAATACAAACCACATTATTACGATTACTATGCATACATTGAAAGTAAAATGGCATAGGAAATGGTAGGGGGAAGAATGTAAGGGACAATGTAAAAACGTGAAAAAGAAGCCATAACGTGGTACATAATAATCTTACTCTAAGATTCAACCATAAGTGCATATATCAAGCAACACTCAATACCTAATGTAGCTCAGTGCTGTAATTCAAGAGCCTTGAGGAGGTGAGGGTAGGAAGCTGATAACACTTTTTATTCAAGTGAGGAGGTTGCTGGACATTTCCATTAGTGATGGGAGGCTGCTAGACAATTTTTTTAGTTGCAAGGAAAGGCTGTTTTTTGCTGGACCATTTTAATTACTGATGGAGGCTGCCAACAATTTTAATTAGTAAGGGGAGTGTCTGCCTGAAAATTCAATGTCCCAGGGTAGCTACTGCACATTTCATTTGTGAGGGAGATTCTCTGGACAATTTCATCAATGAGGATAGGCTGTTTATGAGTTTTAGTCAGGTGACTCATCATGGCAAGAAAGAAAGAAGAGTCGGGTCCACTCACCAAAAAATCTCTTGAAGTTTTATTTGAAGCTTGTTAAGGCAAGGTAACGAGAGTCATCCCGACACGCCACAAAAAACGACGGACCGTTTTTCGCGGCGGCCAACAAGCGCTTTTTTTCAGGTCTGTGACCCTGAAAAAGTGCTTGTTTTTGCGCGAAACGGTTCCCCGTCGTTTGTGGGGCGTGTCCGGCTACTCCTCGTACCGCCTTAACCAGCTTCAATAAACCTTCCACGATTTTTTGGTGAGTGAACCGACTCTTTCTTTTCCTTTTTCCTTTCATGCCATCATTTGTTTTGCTAAGCTTTTTTATGCTATAGTCGGAGAGCACCACCTAGTGAATACTGCAGACCCAGAGCATGACAAGGTGCAATATATATGTGAAGAGTACGTAGTAGCCTGCCATTTCTTTCTTATAGTTGAGTTTTGGAGTCAGTGAACCTATTGGGTCCTGTGGTTGCATTATTTTTGATTCACAACCTGTAATGTGCGGGACAGGGTGGCAGAGATAGTTTAGTCATATGGAGCCACAATCCCAAAGTTTTTTGCACCGGGGCCTACTGGTGTCCCTTTTTTGCCACTGCCTTAAGTAAAGAAGGTCAAAAACCTTTCTGACAGTAGAGCAATATTTTACAATTCAACCAATGTATTAAAAGTGAACCTGTTTCTAAGTTTCATCTCACTAGATTAGTAACATAAGTATAAATTCTGGATAGGGCCGAACATGCCCGCAGGAAGGAAGCATTTGAGGGTGGGGGGTTCCTGGAGTGGTCCCTAAGTGCGACTATCTAAATCTGTTCTAAATCCTGTCAGTTACTAATCCTGTACGGACCCGTTTGGGTCTCCCTCCCCCCCTGGCAAAACATGACTGGCCCACTGTGTCGGTCCAAATGCCAAGCCCTTACCAAGAAGTTTTTGGACGTCACCATGACTTCCCAGCCGTAACTGCCCTCATCACTATTGAGATATTCGAATCCATATGTGGTAATGTAGTTTTTATCATTCTCCCTAAGAGGCAAGACAGCTTTTACAGGAATTTGCTGAAGTTCCACTATTCTGTTTCATCCCTGAGAAGCAATCAGCCTCCACCAAAGCAGAATTTCTACCTGGGAGATTTGATGCTCCTCTTGTGTTTTAAGGGAGAAGGAAGGCCAGAAGCCTTATTTTCAGGGGAAGACCATGTATTCCCCACAGCCCCCTGAACATTTATTCCTTGCATATTTCTTTTCCTAGGGGCTATTTCTATATTTTGTTCATATGAATACTTTTATTTTGCCCTATAGGAGATTTAGGGGGTAGGGTGGGAAAGGATGGAGTCTCACAAGACAGACTCCACATGTAATATACCTCTTATAAAATGTTTGGTAAGGGTTTTAGGGTGTTTGTCCACATGTAATATCATCTCGTGAAACACGAAAGGTCTTTACATTCCCCACATATGCTTCTCATGAATCTTGGCATCTTTTAATGCCTCTTACTTTGCATTGTTCCTTTTACGGGAAACCCCTCTTTTGATCATATGCAATGCTTTTTTCGGACGCGCACAGTTTCCCGGGGGGTCTTCCTGCGGTCCTTCACAAAGCAGGAACACTTGAGCAGATGATTTTAGATGTGAGGAAGAGTCCCTGGTTTTCGACCCTTCCCATCTTTGGAATAATGAGTTTCTGCTGTTATAATATATATGGTCCAACCAAGTTTCATAGACAGTTTTTTTGTTTCCCCTACCTAGCAGATTTTTTAGCCAGTCTTGTTCCTCCAAATTCTGGAAGGAGTCCTAAATATAGTTCCCAAATGTGTTGGCTGAAGAAATGAGGTGGGGCAGACTTGTCCTCTGCAAGACTTGGGGGGATGACCAATATCCTGGGGGGTCATTATCTTAGAATTTTCTTTTTTTTTCTTTTATATTTGCAATTTTTTGGGCATATTTTATATATTTGGGAACCTAAATTTGCCACTTTTTCACTTACCTAGCCAAAGTAGATAGCAAGAATTCCCTTCAATGTTGCTTTCTGTGAATATATATGTTAAAATCCAGATATGGAACTAATTAAAAAGTCAGGGACACAAGCATGCGCTTTACAAGTCACAAATACCTCCAGTCAAAAAAATATACATAAAAATAAATAAGATAAATCGAGTCCGAATAAGAATAATCAAAAAAGACATGCCAAATACCCTGACAAAGATAAATGACCCCACTTGACTGAGAATTCTGACAACCACTCGAACTTTTTTAGCCTGTCTGGCAACTTCCGTAACCGGAGGCAGAGGTACATCCATTACTTCTCCCATGCCCACTCACCTTGGTCTGAAATGGACAACCTTCCCTTTATCCCCCACTTGGATGGAAAGTGACTGGCTCTGAAATGTTTTTGATATGATTGTATCAGACCCATTTCACCCATATCCCCTTTGCAAATGGCAAACTGCATCCAATTGGATTGGACTATCTAATGGAAGGTTTCTGTCCTTGCCTAGCACAGGATTGAGAAACTGTTGGGGCATGGTGGCCCAGTAATGGGCTTTATATACCAGCTCTCCTCATGCCAACGATGGACAAGAACCTGGGTTGTCCTAATTAAAGGGGTTGTCCTACCAAACCAAAGTTAGGCCCTATCTAGACCTGGCTGATCGTGAAGGACTCAGTGAGGATAATCCACAGATCACGAGAACGATGGTCCAATGGAGATTAATGGAGCAGACGGCCAAGCACGACCATTTCTGCTAAAAAGAGGGAAGAGGAAGTATCAGAGCGAGAGATAAGATGGGTTATCTCCTCCTCCTCCCTGTACAATGTCATCTATATAGATAACACTGACCCGTGCATTACATCACCTTGGAGCAGCACATGGAGACACCGGGGAGCAGCACATGGAGACACCGGGGAGCAGCACTTGGAGACACCGGGGAGCAGCACATGGAGACACCGGGGAGCAGCACATGGAGACATCGGGGCAGTGCATGGAGACATCGGGTCAGCGCATGGACACATCGGGCAGCACGGAGACACATCGGGGCAGCACGGAGACACATCGGGGCAGCATATGGAGACATCAGGGCAGCACATGGAGACATCGGGGCAGCACGGAGACTTCAGTGGAAGAAGAGGAGCGTATCTCCCGACAAGTAAGCAAATATGCAGAACATCTGCAATCTATTCTTCACTGTGTTCTTCACTGCGTTTTTCACTTAAATGATCCTGTGTTCACTGTTTTTATTCTATTCTTCACTGTTCTTCACATCTGTTAACTTGTCGGGAGATAATATACGCGCGGAACAGTGAAGAATAGATTGCAGATGTTTGCATACATCTGATCACTTATCAGAAGACATTCTTTTTCAATTAAAGCATGCAGGTTACCTTAATGCTATAAAAATTCGGATTGTATAGTATCGAAAAAATAGGTGTCATAATTAGAGATGAGCGAGTATACTCGTCCGAGCTTGATGCTCGTTCGAGTATTAAGGTACTCGAGACGGCTCGTTGCTCGGACCAGTATTTCCCCTGCTCGAGATCGAGCATTTAATTTAAAAAACACAGTGAAGAACAATGAAGAATAGAATAAAAACAGTGAACACAGTGAACACAGGATCATTTAAGTGAGAAAGACAGTGAAGAACACAGTGAAGAATAGATTACAGATGTTCGGCACATCAGCTTACTTGTCGGAAGATACGTGCGAAACGGTGCAACCAAAATAGTATGTGAAGAACACATTGAAGAACACGGTGAGCAGCACAGAGACACCAGAGAGCAGCACAGAGACACCAGGGAGCAGCACAGAGACACCGGGGAGCAGCACAAAGACAACGGGGAGCAGCACATGGAGACACCGGGGAGCAGCACATGGAGACACCGGGGAGCAGCACTGTTGTTTGTCAATAGTACATGCTGAGAAGTAGATCATAAAAGTTATGTTGTTTGTCAATAGCTTACACTGAAATACATATCATAAAAGTTCTGTTATAGTCTGTCTGTAAAAAGTGTGTACTGCTACATAGATCATGAAAGTGCTGTGGCCCGTTAATGGCGCTCACTGGCATGTGGATTCTAAAAGTTGTTGTCAGTAAACAGTGTCCAGTAATACCTTGAACATAAAAGTATTGTCACTGTATAGTTTGGTAATGCAGTCTAATCACTGTGACATCATTTTTAAATATCTTTTTCCCATGGTGGGCAGGGCAACTGCCCTGTTGTTACCACCATGTTTTAGCTGTCTAGCTCTTACTAGGCCCATTTGACAGCCTTTTTAAAGTGTTAAAATTTGGTTTACAACTGATTTCAATAGGGTTTGGGTTTGCTTCAAAGTTCAACCCCAATTCTGGAAAGTGAATCGAGTTTTGTCATGAAATTTGGACAAGCCAGTAAAACCCAAATTTTGAACAACCTGCTCATCTCTACTTCTAAGTGATCTTGGAAATCCCTTTAAGGGGTTGAACACTTTTCAATAAATCTGTTCCATCTGCATGTACATGCACCTATACTTTTTCCTCTGTAGAGAGCTTCAGCCTCTCTGCATATTTGCATATATACAGAACTTCCTGTTTCTCATGCCTTCAGTTTGTCCTATAGGTGTCACGCACTGTGCCTCTTTCTCTCACAGTCTGTCTCCCTGGCAGACTCAGGGAGAGGGGACGAGGGAGAGCAGGATAAGTCATAATCTCATTCTGCAGGTCCCCTCTATTCATCAGTGCTTAGACATGTGAACAAAGATCTAAAAAGAGTTTGCAGAGTTTTCAGGGATTATTATTAAGGTAGTAAACGCACATGGGCAACTTATGTAAAAGAGTGGCCAACCCTTTTAACTGCATGTGGCAAAAAACATACTCCTGTGCACCTGTACTCTAAAACCCACTAGCAAGATGCATCCACAATTTCAAAACTTTCAAACACAATCTGATATCCACCTGTTTAAAATTGCCTACAACATTCAATTATCCGCTTCAAGGCTCCCTTGCCTAGTGTTCCCATCTATCCTAGCATATAGTTTGTGAACATTGGTCAGGATCCTCCTTCCATTTGTAACATTTCAGTGTAATTTAGTATCTTTTGTATTTTTTGATTTGTTATAATCTCTACCCTTTCATTCTTGCTTTTCCAATTTTATTCTCTTCTTACAACGAATCCATATCTTTTTTATTTTCCATTTACAGAGATATATGTGATCTTATTATCTGCCAGACAAACTGTATTTACCTACCACTTGTTTCCTGATCACTGTAGTTTGTGTATTTGTACTTGCATTGCTCATATATTAATGTAATGTGTGTGAATTCCTTCCCTACCCTAGAATTATTGGTGCTTTAGAAGTAAACAATATTATTAATGATAAAAAATAATAATCATAAATTCTAGTGACACCTTTTAATATTTTGTTAATGGTTCAGGGAAGTATGGAAAAAATCCAAATGTGGTAGAATTGCCAAAAATCATGTTTTTGCCATAGTCCTACGCGCTTTGTTTGTACATCTTTTCCTTTGTGTTCCAAACAACACATTGGGGCACATTTACAAAGAAGTTGGTGAACTCTATTGGGCCAGTGCAGGGAAGAGACAGATTCATGATTTCTGGCGCATGTTCCTAATGAATCTGGCGCACCAAGCATTATACACAGACAGAGCACTTTAAGTGCAATTTCCCACATTCTTAGTAAATGTGCCCCATTCTCTTTATTTAGTGGGTTGGTACTATAATGGATATACCAAATTTATAAAAGATTTATTATGTTTTAATTCTAAAAAAAAAATCTCAGTTTTGCCATATTCTGATGCGAAAAACGTTATCATATGGAGCTGTGTAAGGTGGAATTTTTGGAGAAAAAATGGACATTTTCATTCATACCCTTTTGGGGACTATGCAACCCTGTGACAATTTTTTTTTTATGTTTTGCAAAATGGCAGAAAAGGCAAATCGAACCATTGGGTGGCGTTTTCCGTAACAGGGTTCACCGCAGGGAATAATAATTTTTATATTTTTTTATAATATTAAACTTTCTTTTTTAATAATTTCAGCCTTACTAGGATGATTACTGTAGTTTTAGAATTTGTTTATTTTGTATTTTTTTATTATTTCAGCCTGCCTACTTTAACCCCAAGGGGTCAGATCACTCATACAATATACTGAAATACAACTTTATTCCAGTATATTTTATATATTCTAGGCAAATGGCTTCTATATTTCAGTGTCTAAGACAGGCTCCATAACAGGCTCCCAGCTGCTGTCAATACATCAATTGGTGCCCTCTTATGGGGGGGGGGAGCTGAATGGAATTTAAAGATGTGCCCAGATAAACCCCTGTTATGTGACGCTGTCATGTTTATGGCTAACAGCATCAACCGTGGTAGATACCAGCAGGTGTCAGCTGTGTAATATAGAGGACAATGTATGGAGATGGCTCATCCCGTGAGCCTTCTTCTTATGGCCCTTACTGCTGTACCATGTATATACAGCAGTATACAGCAGTAAGGATGTGGTTAATGTAATGCATGAGAACCACTTATCAAATGCACAGCAACATAGAATAATTTGTGATCTATAAATAAGTAATAATCACTGTATATGATATTTTTGTAAATATTTTTACTGCATAGAAAATATTATTGATTTCAAGTGTGCTAATTAGTTTCAATGTAGATTAATGATTTATTTAATGCAAGTACATATTTATGTAATAAATTATACCATTTTGGTCCATAGTTGACTTTCCCAAGGTATACTTTGACTTACAAAAACCAAAGGCCCAGCATAAATGAATGCAAGTTATTGATTCACACAGAAACCTTCCTACAGGTCTGATTCATTGTACTTCTTTGATGTCTTATACTTTGATTCTTGACACAAGTCTGAATCTCTAATGACCATACATAATTTAAGTTTTCTACTGGTAAAGCCCAACAGTCTTTGAGCCTCATAAGAAATGTGCAAGTAAGAGCAAGATCTTGTAAATATTACTTCAGATGATAGGTCATAGTATCCCTCTTATATTAGACAAGATTGTCGGAATACACACTCTTTTAACCATTACTTGACATAAATGTTTGATTTCTGCAGAAGTGTTCTGTAATACTCAGGAAAGAAGTGTTGTTGAATATAAGCTTTCAGTTTTCCCAATGGCATATTTATTGATTGAAGTTCTAGTGCCACATTAACAGCGCCACAGGTAGAAATCCAAGCACCCAAATAATAATGGCCTATAGTGCACAAGAAGTAGTAATAACACAGATAATACATTGATGACTTGTTCCATTTCTCTAGCTCTGCTTTAGTTAAATCAGTTCTACAATTACTGAGCAGTAAATGTCAATTGACTTCTTACATTTTTAGGAATAGGCTTAAAGAGATTTTCTGGAATTAAAATATTAATAACCTAATTTTAATATGATAATAACCTAATGACAATATGATAATGATCAATTCTACATACAAGTTGCAAATATAAAATACCCAGTATCAAATACCCCTTTAAGCATTTATACTATTTCTATTTTATTATTGTGAAATGCTTTGTGCCTTTGTGTTACTGATGCCAGCCTCTATAAAGTGGGACATGCTTCCGCTTTGCTACAAGGTATAGGGACTTGCATTTGTCACCTTGTTATTGTCCAACCTGTGATTTAGTATTGCCATACTTTACCTAAGTAACGTGGTTTCTGTGAAACTGTGAAAGTAAATGTTATTTTGTTTTTTTACTGTACTGTACTGACTTTGGCCCGTTCCACACTTGCAAGTGTGATGCGATGAACTCGCATCACACTCGCAATGCATGCTGCCCGGAACCACGGCCCGAACACTGCAAACCTGAACGGAGCTCAGCATGTTAGTTCACTCCAGGTTTGCAGCATTTGGGCCATGCGATCCGGGCAGCATGCGTTGCAAGTGTGGAACGGCCCTTTGCCTTCTTTGACCCACATCTCTCCTTCATGCTGCATCAACTCTCCAATGTATTCGATAGTCTGCCCATTGGTTACAGACTTCATGTTTATACGCCATGTACAGTCAGAGGGTGATCATGTATACCATGTGAACACCCAGAATTAGTTTTTCACCATTTTGTTGCATTACTGCCTACAAATCATATAGTGAAAAATGTACATTTTAGAAAACAAGTTGAACTATATGCAACATCCATGATCCCGAAAATAAGATCTTTATCTACAATGGTCTCATTGTTTGTTGTATATGGTTCTACTCTGAGCCATCAAAGCGTCATACGATATACTCACCCATTATGAAAAGTCACTGCTGACAATTTATCAAGTCCTGCCTGCCATAATCCAGACATATAAAGGTGGTGAAATTTGTTAAGTTTTACAATACACACAAAAGTTACATCAGCTCACTCCAGTATAAAAAGTGGACTCACATTTAAGAACAGACTTATACACCTGACAGGTTTGTCAAACATTGTGCTGTGTTAAAAAATGGTGCAATTATATCTTTACTGACCTTAAAATTTTCTTTCACAATTAATCAGCCCAATTGAGTTTTCAATGCCACTTAGCAAGTGGCAAAAAGACCAAGGAGCTCTTTAAACAGGAGAAAGACAAAGTTATGGAAAATAGATTATGCTTGGGTCTTCCAAACATTGAAAATTCCTGGGGGTTTTATTACTATCAAAATGGAAAAAGAAGGCACTACAAACCACACCCACCCAAATTGAAAGACAAGGCAAAGAGGGCATGAATCAGATATTTAATAAAGACAAGAATAATAAAACAAAATAAGCTTGATTGATCCACAGTGGAGATTAAAAATTATATCAGACGATCTAAAAGGACAACATACTCCATAGAGGGGAGCTTTTGGAAACGGTATCCAGAAAAAAGCTTAGGAAAACACATTTTAAGGCTTGATTCACATGACTGTTAGGGTTGTATGTACGGCCGCAAATTTGTGGCCATTTATACATCCCCCATGAACTGGAAATGGGCACACAGAGCTGTACGATGCAGAACACGTGCAGAGCACATACTGCTCCTTACCCAGGGAAAAGGTAAGACATGTCCTATCTTTCCCTGTATTATGGCACCATGCACCACATATCTCTGTGGAGAGGGTAGGGGTCACCCCTCCTTTTATCCACCGCGGCGAACGTGTGTCCTCCGTGCTACGGCCCTGTGGGCATATGTTAATGTGTATGTAGCCTAAGTTCACCAAAGGACATGTGTCCCTCTCTTCAAACATGTAGAAGAAGGTTCTCTGTGCAAAAGACACTAAAATTTAACATTTGGGTTCATGGGAAAGGCAGTATATGGCACATATACCCAACACCCAACAGCTACTATCCATTAGAGTAGTAGTTTACATAATCTTTCTGCGGGAAAGTCCTCAGTTGAAAACTGATTTACATCAATGCAACCCATGTCCTTTGAAAGAGTTGGAACAGTTTTAGCCAATGATCCTAGTGTCTAATTGTGCTAAGCTACTTCAGACACCTCAAGAAGCAGCAAAAGGTAAATCAAAGGGTAAAAACCCTCTAAAAAGCATTTTAATTCAAGGAATCATCTTTCAAGTTTCCATGGGAAATCCTACATTCCATTTTTAGCTCAAATTAAAATAATTTAAACTTTATTGAATCACACATATTAATTATTTACCATGAAATTTTGTATATTGAGTGTTTCTTAAAACTGGTGTTACTGAAGCATTAATGCATCATTCAATAAGCTTCTGTCTTAACTATGCTATGTGAAACTGTTTTCCACATGGGGAGCCAATCCTACCTACCCTCTGAAGGCTTCCAGGCTTGCCTCTCATACATATTTATTGAATCCTGCCTAATGAAGACAATAGATATAGTGTAATTGAGAATATCACAGTATATGGTAAAACCAATCTAATGATGACATTCTCAAGAACCTTTTCCATGAGCAGATATTTTAAATAACAGAAAAATAACACATGAACACAAAAGGTGTTATTAATGCACATGGTGAACAAAAATAAGTCAAATGTTTTTTCACCACCCATAAATATTTGAATACAAATTATGTAAGGGTCAAGATGTATCTCAAAATGGTATCAAAAAGGAAAACTGGATCCCATTGTGCAAAAAAAAAAACTTTTACAAAACTTTTCATATGGAAGTTACAGACAATATGGCAATGAAAAATTGTTTTTTCACTATAATTTAAAAGTTTTTAAGGTACGGGAAACAAACAAAAGCAATATAAATATGGAAGAGTCTTGGTAACAATGAACCACTTTTCAAAGCATTAACAAGTAAATGACAAAACAGTTTTTTCTGCTAATTTCTCCACATTCAGATATTTTACTAGCTTCCCAGTTCATTGCATGGAATTTTAAATGATGTCTGTAGAAAGTACAATTTATTCGTCAGAACAAACCCTCTTATAGTTCCATTATTAGAAACAAAGTTATGGATTTGCAAAAAATAGATATAGAGGAATTAAAAATGTCATTGACATGTCATATTTTTATTGTATTTTCAATACTCTATATATGGTGAAGCAAGCTAGGCTTATCTATCTAATACAATGTAATCAAGAAAATCAAAGAAATTGGAAACACCATTAATATTACTTTTTAATAAATATAGTAATACGACACAATAATCTTGATCAGTCCAAACTATATTGTTTACTGGTAAAATTTAAACAAAAAATATATAACTACAAGTACATTGCTCAGGCAACCAACCATCAAAGAGTAAATGAAGGGATAAAATCAGCTACATTTCACAAAGTGGCACTTTGACATTTGGCCACTTTCTGCTGAACACTCACCCTTACGGAAAATCAAGTGAAACACAGACGGAATAATCACAATTCAAAGAAATATCATATCATTACATTTAGACCATATAACATTATCTTTTAAAAACCATTTTCAAAGAAAAGCAGAAAGAACAATGATTCGTTGGGGCTTGAACTTTCCTTCAGCTTTCCTGACAGATAATAAACTAGTGAATGAAGTGAGATAAAAAAAGTCTGTAGAAAGTCTACCTTAAAGGATAGTAATTATGATAGCAATAACTCTCTGTGTCCTTACACAGATCAAAAGCAAAAACATTGCTGATGAGGTTATTTCATGTAATACAAAAAGATTTTTGCAACAAGAAAATAATAAGCATGTCTCCTTGAAAATGTCCCTTCTTAACAATATGGACCTAACAAAGGAATAAAATAACTATGTCAATGTTTGCTGTTCGCAATGAAATAAATATTCTGATGATTGTACCACGACCATATAAAAATCTGTTTCAGTACAAAGATGCATGAGGGGTCTTAACACACCAAATATACAGTATATTGTTATACGTGTTTATAAGAAAATCTCCATAGATTTTTAGCAAAGTAAAATTTGGGTATGTGATCGTCATAGTTTGGTTTAAGGAAATATAGTTTTTTGACTTACAGTTGTGTAAGGGAGTATAAAATAATATATCAGTGTGATCCTCAACGTAATTTTTAAAAAAATGTGGCGCACCACATGGTTTTAACGTTCACATTGATGCATGTTCTGGAGAATATACACATGTAGGGTATGTCTGAATTCGGCTCAACTTTTGGAGGAAATTACTTTTTTTGTGGAAAATTTTAATTTTCATGTAATTTTTGCATTTTATCAAATTTCTGAAAAATTGCATAAAAGTGGTTGGGTGCATTAATTATAAAGTCATATTTTTATACTTGGCTTGCTGTGCTTTGTGAAAAGACATCAATTTTGACAGGACAAGAGCTTTGTGCAATTCTTTGTGCATTATATGTATTTTTTTACACATTTATGGATTATAACCAAAAATGTAATGAGTATTGTGGTATACATTTAATCTGATGTATAAATAAATATCTGATTTGCAGTGCGTTTTATGCAAATGTATATGTTTTCATGCATTTTATTTTAAATAAATGATACAAAATTGCATGACGGTGGTATGCAATTTAATGAATTTGGTGATTAGTTAAAGTTTGGTGCCAATCTTGAGAGAGGCCATCAATCCCTAACAGGGTGTGGTAATCAGGACTCTCAGTGTCTCTTTTTGGAGTCATGTCAACTTTTCATTTGTGTATCTCGCTATACAATATTTCACTGCATTGATCTGTTTTCCCTTTGAACATGTATTACTTTCAGATGGATTACCTATAGAAACCCATCTAGGTCTTTTTTCAGCAACAACAGTTTTACTTATTTCTTTATCATTTAATATTGCTCTTAGCCTATTGTATTGATGGGTATGATTTTTGGATATCTAATCACATTATATGTATATGTATTCATGTTTTTAAATGTATAAGTAAAAAATATATATTTTCTAATGTATTAATAGAGTATTTTTTTGGCTGGGAGATCTGTAACAATGATAAACCACTGTGTCACTGCTTGATTCAGAGACTTGTGTTAATGAATGGAACCATAGAGAGAGGTGAATATATGTGGTTTATTCATTTTTAGCCCCTCTAGCCATATATAAAATATTAGTGGTCGACTCCTTTCAATTCAATAAAAAAAGTTTTTTGCCTGTTTTTTTATGTTTCCAAATTTAAGGCCACTTCACTTCGATATACGGTATAGTGGAAAGATTTTTACCAGTTCTGTATGTTCATTTTTACTCAAAATAAGGACAGAGGCATAACATTGCACTAAATGTTAAAACTTGTTATGGGTCAGTGCCTATGGCCGTCGTTTTAATGGACAATGCAATTGATCTGTTAAAAGTACAGTATGTTCTAGTCAGAACCATTTTACATACATCACTCATAGACTGTAATGGATATCATACTAATCTAAATCAGTCCCAATTTTTGTCCACATTCAAATAAAGGATACAAAAAATTGCTCAGGTAAATGAAATGTGAACTGGCTCTTGGACGCTAGCATTGAACTTTGTGTCTACATATCTATAGTGTATGTGGCTTAACACCAAAAACTGCTATTCATTCAGTTTTGGAAATTAATGGCAAAGAAAAATGTAATCTGACTTATTTGATCATTAATAAAATGAGTTAAAAAAAAAAATTTGTTTAAAGGCAACATAGTTCATAAATATTAAATTCCCCAAACTGAATTTTCACATTTCTTTTGTAGGGAAGTGAATATTACATTTATAAATTAAAATAAATATAATGTATAATGTGTATTTAATAACATCCCTTTGTAATAATATGCAACAAAGGCATTAGTGTTATAGTATAATACCTTGTAAAGTACTTTCCGATTGTAGCAGGCCAGTACAGCTCCACAGAGTCCAGTGAGTCTCTGAGTAGTGATTACTAGCTCCAAAAGATTAAATAAGAGATAATGTTTTGTATCCATTTTACAAACTTAAATATTCTCATTTGCACCATTGAGTTTGAAGTCTTTATGCCTAAATGGGGCAATAAGAGGTTCTGTATTACTTCAATAAACTTTCTCTCTACAATTATTGACAAAATGGGGAAACTCTTGGGTTATTAACCAAAAAGCTATTAAGACTAATGATAAATGTGCACCATAGTCTTAATTAAAAAAAAAATATAGCATTTGGTCCCACTAACCATTGCAAGGTCTTCTGGTTTGGAGAATGTCGGGTGTCAGATATTTTTCTTCTGGTGTGTATCCTTTTCAAATAATTTTGTTCATCTGGGTAACAAGCATCTTGTACTGCATGCAGCATTTCTTCTCAACAGCAGGTAGTATATCAAGGGGACAGCTCTGCCATTGATCCTAGTGCCAGTGAAGCCACAATAATGAACCTATCTGCTGCACATAGCTCTCAATGATTAGTTTGGTATCTCTGTGATAACACTGACCCAAAGAATAAAGGACATGTGTCATTTTTACCCAACAGTGAATAAAATAAAAACTAATGTGAGAATATTTTTATACATAATCTTTGAGGTTCTGGGATTATGTAGCAAAGAAATGATCACAACAAAGTTATGGGTTAATGATAATTTATATAAAAAGAAAATTACATGGAATACTATAGGAAATAACAGGCATTCCTTTCTCCTATATCTACAACAAACAATAATCAGTAAATACAATGCACTTGGTATCCCAGCCTTTGTCCCTGGTATACAAAGTTAAATTTATACCTCTCCTTATTGGATCCTGTATGAAATGAGACAATGCTCAACAAGATGACCTTTTGTTCTGAAGCCTCTGGGTGGTGGTCTTTCTGGTATCATCCTGGTGTCATCCTTCTGTCCTTCTTTCTACCTGTCCTTTTTCTTTCCTCCTTTTCTTCTCTTTACAGCTTGAAACCATCTATCTCTCTTTATATATATATATATATATGTTTAGATGATCCAGTGGGCACCCAAGGCTACTTGGCTAATTCCCATTGGTGCTTCATGTTTGGCTTCTAGTGACTTCCAGGTGGCTCTTCAGATGACTCACAGAAACACAAAGAGAATAAGGCTTCTAGGAGCTTCTAGTACTTTCTCACAACTGGAGTTGTCATTGACTTCAGGTACTACCTGCTCCAAAATATTTTTCCAGCCCACAAAAAATGTACTTTATGTCTTTCAAAATAAAACTTGGATAATATACAAAAATATCATGTCCCCTGTTATACAGTAAAAAATGTTATCGGTCACCTCACAGTTAGATGACCTGTATAGAAGTGCATGATCTGCACCTAAGTGTTTTATGTGCCCTGGAAGTAGCCACGGGCTTCTAATAATCTTATTGTTTTAATAAAACCAGATTAATTCTTTCACTCAATAAGCCCGAGGGAGTAAGAAGAGAAATATCAGCTGAGTTTACTTGAGCTAGCATTGACCTGAGTAGTAGTAGTTTGTAAAGTAGTTAAGAAAAACACACTAGAACACTTTATCTGCCTAAAAGTCTTATTTATGGGAGTTGTAATAGCAAAGATTATGTCCACAATGTGTATGAGCCATACCCTGCAGCTTACATTATTAGATTTAGAAGCGACAGGTAGCATCTAAAACATTGAATGCTGCCAATAAATTGTTTTATGCTTACTTTATGATACAATAGAAAATGTGTGTTCTATCTGTTACCATAGTGACCTTTTGTTTTACACAATTTTGAAAACAGTAAAAAATGTGTTAAAAGTTTAGCCACCTATCTTAATTTAAATTAACCTTTTTAAGGCCTTTTTCCATTTTAGTTTTTTAACAGATGCACTGTAAAAGGCAGAATGTGTTATTTCCATTCTCAGCTATATAAGGGCTTGTCTTCTGCGGGACATAGTGTATGTCCTAGGGGCACCATTTAACCCTTCCATGCTCCACGTTCTATATGTACAGTGCAGAGGTGTGGGGGGCTGTATAAAGAGGGCTGACGGGCTGAGCCCTCTTCATACGGGGGTGGGGTTCGCTGCATATTGCAGAAAACACCCACCTCTAATTCCTGCGGTCGGTGCTAGCACCGATCATGGGTATCAACCCTGCCGAGCCACCTGCGGGTCATCACCCGATCATCACTCCCCTGCAGATTCATTAAAATGAGCCAGTGGCTCGTAACCTACGTGTTTTGGATATATATCTATAAATTTAAGTTTTAGAAGTCTGTTGCACTACAGATCCATGCTTTGTGTCTTTACAAGACATCCGTGTGTCCAGGTGAGCTGACTCTCCCCTATATGTTTCAGGCAGTAGAAGTGTGCCTCACTCCAAGGTTTTATGTGAAGACAGAATGGAAAAGGAGCTGCATGGAGACATAGCTTACATTTTTCCAAAAGTACATGCCCCCTTTGCATTTGTCTTTAAATCAAGGGGCTATATTTTAACATATTTAACATATTTTTGTAATTGCATATTATTTTTACAATTTGTAACTAATTAAACTATCCTAGTAGGTTAAATTATCTTATGGCTCAAAATAAATAAATAAATAAAGTAAAAATTGTTATTATATGAAAAGCTGTTTCAAAGATTTAAAGAATAACTGAACTGAACTACAAAAATTGACCTGAACATTCAGCTAATGAAAGACTTTGCTCAGTAAAGGGTTAATATGCATTTGATTATAAAATCTTTGCTGACTTCGCACTTGGTAGCAAGACAGACAGAAGCAGAAAGTCACCACAGCTAGGTCACCTCAGCTCAGAAACAACGGCAAATTATTAATTATACAGTGAGGTATCAGATTTTATAGGAGCCCCATGGAGAGGGTAGGAGGAGCAGAAAGTCACCACAGCTAGGTCACCTCAGCTCAGAAACAACTGCAAATGATTAATTATACAGTGAGGTGTCAGATTACATAGAAGCTCCATGGAGAGGGTAGGAGGAGCAGAAAGTCAAAGCAGCTAGGTCACCTTAGCTCAGAAATAACTGCAAATTATAAATTGAAGATACTAGAAAATGAATATTAAAAATCAAGTGAGGACCACTGGACTACTGGATCTTGTAAACTCCCTTTATCAATTTTGTCAGTCTTTCTTGGCTATAATATTGCCTAATACACTTTAGATTAATTCTTACAATAACTTATATTATATTTTGATTCAGAGTTTAAATACAGTGATAGAGTAATGTTTTAAGAGATGAGCTAACTAAAAAACAATGTACAAGAGCATATTTTCGCCTTCCTTGGTTACAGGTAATACAACCCTGTGTCTCTTCAATTTTTGTTGCATGACAGGGTTGAATTACTAGTTGGTAAGACAACACCTGTTGGACGTTAATACCTTATTGACCCTGAAACTGTCATATGTTAGAATTTGAGCTGGGCATTCATGATACCATTGCTAGATTCTGTTTCTACAATACCACTTACAGAATCTTGGAAAAATTAACTTTCCTTCCTGCCCCTATAAACCAGGAAAGCCCCAAATTTAAAAATTGGCAATAATGTATCCATTCATATACAACCACAAACCACATACATGTTCCAAATACAGTCTCCCACAATACACAAATATTGCTTCTTTATTTTTTGGAGAGTTTATTGTGAATAGTATGTGGGGACCTTTACAGATACTATAATGATAATAATCATCATAATAATAATAAAAGTAAAAACAACAAGGTTTTACACATTCTGGAGAAGAATGTTAATTGTTACATTATCTATGCCAGGTACCTTCAGATACATTCTTTGTAAAAACAGCAGGTATCAGCAACAGCAATTATAGATAAACTGATATTTATCAATGTTCTGCATATTCATTTTTGTTACTTAATGGATTCTCTTGTATTTCAGGACATTGAATTTCAGTGCATGTCTTCTTGAAGCTGATGTATTTCAGTGACATAGTAGATGATCGGTGTCTGTTGTAAATAATGTACATCCTTATCATTCAGAAGGAAGTAAAACACTGGTTTGCAAGATATCAGGATGTTTCAATGTAGCACAGGTATAATGACAAACACATATTACGATTACTATGCATACATTGAAGTAAATGGCATAGGAAAATGGTAGGGGGAAGAATGTAAAGGGACAATGTACGTGAAAAAGGAAGCCATACCGTGGTAATAATAATATTACTCTAAGATTCAACAATAAGTGCATATATCAAGCACACTCAATACCTAATGTAGCTCAGTGCTGTAATTCAAGAGCTATGAGGAGGTGAGGGTAGGAAGCTGATTAACACTTTATCAGTGAGGAGGTTGCTGGACATTTCATTAGTGAGGGGAGGCTGCTAGACATTTTAGTTGCAAGGAAAGGCTGTTGCTGGACATTTTAATACTGAGTGGAGGCTGCTCAACATTTTATTAGTAAGGGGAGGTGGCTGCTGGAAAATTCAATTGTCAGGGGAGGCTACTGCACATTTCATTTGTGAGGGGAGGCTGCTGGACATTTCATAAATGAGGAGAGGTTGTTATGTGAGTTTAGTCAGTGACTATGTCTGTGTTGCATATTTTGATTCACAACTGTAATGTGCGGGACAGGGGTGGCAGAGATAGTTTAGTCATATGGAGCCACAATCCAAAGTTTGCACCGGGGCCTACTGGTGTCTTTTATGCCACTGCTGAAGTAAGAAGGTCAAAAACCTTCTGACATGTAGAGCAATATTTTACAATTCAACCAAATGTATAAAAGTGAACCTGTTTCTAAGTTTCATCTCCACTAAAGATTAGTAACATAAGTATAAATTCTGGATAGGGCGACATGGCGCAGGAGGAATCATTTGAGGGTGGGGGGTTCCTGGAGTTGGTCCCTCAGTGCGACTAAATCTAAATCTGTCTAAATCTGTCAGTTACTAATCCTGGACGGACCTTTTGGGTCTCCCTCCCTGGCAAACATGAACTGGCCCACTGTGTCGGTCCAAATGCCAAGCTTACCAGAGAAGTTGACGTTCACCCAGGACTATCCCAGCGTAACTGCCCTCATCACTATTGAGAATATTCGATCCATATGTGGTAATGTTAGTTTATCATTCTCCTTAAGAGGCAAGACCAGCTTTACAGGATTTGCTGAAGTCACTATTCTGTTCATCTGAGAAGCAAATCAGCCTTACAAGCCAGGACATTTCTACTGGGACATTGATGCTCCTCTGTGTTAAGGGAAGAAGGAAGGCCAGAAGCTATTTTCAGGGAAGACATTTATTCCACCATGCCCCCTGGACATTTATTCCTTGTATATTTCTTTCCTAAGGGCTATTTCTATATTTTATATGAATACTTTTTACTGTTGCTATTAGGAGATGGGGGTAGGGTGGGAGGATGGAGTCTCACAGACAGACTCCACTGTAATATACCTCTTATATGTTGGTAAGGGTTAGGTTGTCCACATGTATATCATCTCGTGAAACACGAAAGGTCTTACATTCCCCACATGCTTCTCATGATCTTGAGGCATCTTTAATGCCTCTACTTTGACATTGTCCTTTTACGGGAAACCCCTCTTTTGATCATATGCAATGCTTTCGGACCGCACAGTTTTCGGGTCTTCTGCGGTCCTTCACAAAGCAGGAACACTTGAGCAGATAGATTTAGATGTTGAGGAGAGAGTCCTGGTTCGACACTTCCCATCTTTGGATAATGAGTTTCTGCTGTATAATATATATGGTCCCAACAAGTTTCATAGACAGTTTTTTGTTTCCCCTACTAGCAGATTTTTTAGCCAGTCTTGTTCCTCCAAAATTCTGGAAGGAGTCCTAAATATAGTCAAATGTGTGGCTGAAGAAATGAGGTGGGAAGACGTGTCTCTTGACAAAAGACTTGGGGATGACAATATACTGGGGGTCATTAATCTTAGGATTTTCTTTTTTTTCTTATATTTGCAAATTTTTGGCATATTTATATATTTGGACCTAAATTTGCCACTTTTTCACTTACCTAGCAAAGTAAGATGAGCAAGAATTCTTCAATGTTGCTTCTGATATATATTTAAAATCCAGATATGGACTAATGAAAAAGTCAGGGACAAAGCATGGTTAAAAAGTCACAAATAAACTCCAGTCAAAAAAATATACATATAATAAATAAGATAAATCGAGTCCGAATAAGTAATAATCAAAAAAAGACATGCACAAATACCCTGACTAAAGATAAATGACCCCACTGACTGAGATTCTGACAAACACTCGACTTTTAGCTGTCTGGCAACTTCGTAACCCGGAAGGCAGAGGGTACATCCATTACTCCCATGCCCACTCACCTTGGTCTGAAATGGACAACCTCCCTTTATCCCCCAACTTGGATGGAAGAGTGACTGGCTCTGAAATGTTTGATATGATTGTATCAGACCATTCACCCATATCCTTGCAAATGGCAAACTGCATCCAATGGATTGGACTATCTATGGAGGTTTCTGTCTTGCCTAGCACAGGATGAGAAACTGTGGGCATGGTGGCAGTAATGGGCTATTACCAGCTCTCCTCATGCAACGATGGACAAGACTGGGGTGTCCCTAATTAAAGGGGTTGTCCTACAAACCAAGTTAGGCCCTATCTAGACCTGCTGATCGGTGATGGACTCAGTGATGAGAATCCCACAGATCACGAGAACGAGGGGTCCAATGGGAGATTAATGGAGCAGACGGCCAAGCACGACCATTCTGCTCCATACATCAATGAAGTTGACGAAAATTGCCGAGAACCTCGCTCAGCGATCTCCATCAGACCCATAGAGCAGATGGAGCAGAACAGTGATGCGTGATCGTCTGCTCCATTAGTTTCCGGGAGCAACTTTTTTATATTCTATGCATACAATTTCCCACTTGATCTGAAATGTTGATATCAACTGTCTTCATTCAGCTTTCATCTCCTTTATTTGGTCTTCAAGATTAAACCCTCAGATGTACACATGTCTAACTTATCTTGCCTTTTCAGACACAAACTTGACTGGCATAGGGGGTAAAACCTTATTTTAAAATACTGACACTTTGGCCACACGGAAAGCTTGTAGAAAACTCCTGAGATTACCTTTCTTGGCAAGCAAACATCTGGGACATGTGGTCATGTCCTAATTCCCAAACCTTGTGGGGTCACATGATCTACAAAGTACAGGAGAAATATCAGTTATCCACGCCACATGATCTGATTTTATTACTATTTCATGGAGACATATAGGAAGCCCCTCTTTCCAAAGCTTTTTTTTAATGTCCTTTTCTTGGCAACCTAGGGGCCTTGCTGGATAGATAGCTACAAATGACAACTCCCCAGTTCTCTTAAGTTTTGACTCTCATTATTAAACGCAATCACCTTGAACGTATGGAGGCGAGGCTCAGCAGAAGTCAGTATAGCAATTTTTTTTATCAATGGAAAAGATTCTTTTGCTTAGGTATCGAAATCAAAGAATTAGTCAAACTGTTTCTTTATTCTGCTTGTTACTTAGAGTATGACATTGCTGGAAATCTAGGAAGACTAAAACTTGTTGCTACTGACATGACCCATGAGGAATGTTTGTCCTATTTTGCACGTGTAGTGGCTGAAGTGAGTCTGTGAGACTGGGTTGGGGAGCTAGGCAGGGGTGTAACTTGAGGGGGTCCAGAGGTTGCGATCGCACCTGGGCCCAAGAGGTTTAGGGGGCCCTTATGGTGTCACTTTCCCATATGAGAAGACTATTACTATAAACCATACATTATAGTCGGGGCCTGGCACAGACTTTGCACTGGGGCCCATCAGCTTCTAGTTACACCACTGGAGGTAGCGTTGGACAGCAGTGAATATTAGATGGATGAAGATTTTAGAGCTACCCATTCGCTATCTATGCAAGGACCCATTTTTTTTGTATCCTTTATGTTTTATAAACCTGGGTGCTCTCTTTTCTACTTTATTCCTGATTCCTAGTTTACCCTTGTTGTATATGTGTTGTAATAGAAGAAAAATCTGTAAAAAGAAGTTGTCAAAAAAAAAAGATTGAGAACTTTTAATTGCATTCTGATGCATTCATAGGGCCGTAGTTTGGCAAATTTTTGAAACAGTATTTAACCCGTTAAGCTGATATGAATTGGGTACCCCAAATATGGCAAGTGCAGTTTGTTTAGCTAATTAGAATAAAAATTATTGGTGTTATTAATCATGGGGATTAAAAAATTGAAAATTGTTTTAGTTCCTAAGCAAACAGTCATTTTAACAATAAAGAGTATCTATTCGCATAAAACATAAAGCCATGTTCTTTTCTTAGAACAGCCCTTGAGTCTTGTGCTAATTACAATAGTGGATGATGAAAGTCAGCAAGTTATTGCCCTTTCTTTGTCAGTCATGTCAACAGATAAGTACAATATTATGTTACTGACATTATGTGACATTTGATAAGGATGGTTATGTAACATTAATTTCTAGCTTGAATTAGAAAACAAATAAGCAGCGTGGGCGATTCATTACCATGAAGCACATTTTCACTTTGATGTCTTTTAAGGTCATTATATACATAACAGCATTTTACCGATTACAGTGCACTTACAACCTACATTGCTTTATTGTGAATTCTCTGTTGCCTTCATAAAAATTAATTAGATCATCGCTAGTTTTTACATTCATTTTACCGAAAAATAATATTAAAAGTGTGTACCCGACTAATAACAGTGTTCATCCATGTAATTCATTTTTCACTTGTGTTCTCCTTTACAGGAACAGTCTTTAATTGCCAGTTTTTACTAGGCTTTACTACAGAAAGAAATGGACATTAGCTATTAATATCTCCCACACTCAAGAGCACTGCGCCCTGTCCTCAAGTGACAGGATTATGACGATTTCTAATGGACTAGCTGAGATACTTGAGACACAAAAGCTGCATGTAAATCCACCTTTCCTCTATGCAAAGGATAAAAGAGATGAGAAGACTGTGAACTAGATTCAACACACTACAGTATATTAAAATACTATACATACATCATATATTCAGAAGGGACCATATATATATATATATCAGTTATCTGCAGATAACACCTTCCCTTCTAATACTTTCCTGAATTGTTTCTCTGAATGTACATTCTAAACAATTACAGATAGTGATTTTGAACTATGAGTGCGTAGATTCTACAATATACAGATAGTGCTATACTGTAATTGGGGACATTTGTCTTAAAAAAGCTTTGGCTCCATGCACATGACCGCATTGGCCCTAAAAAAATTTTACTATACTGGGTCATAGTGAGTTGATCACAAAGTATCATATTGTATAAGGCCGGAAAAAGATGCAAGTCCATCAAGTCCAACCTTTAAGAATTAAATAAATGTTTTACCCCATAACTCATGATATTTTTTCTCTCCAGAAAGGCATCCAGGCCTCTCTTGAACATGTACATAGAGTCCACCATAACAACCTCCTGCGGCAGAGAGTTCCATAGTCTCACTGCTCTTACAATAAAGAACCTTTGTCTATCTTGTGTGTTCTCACTGTGTGTTGAGCTTTCCCCCTATGGAAAAAGGAGGGTTGAGGAGCACTCATACCCCTCCCTTCTTAGGGAGTGTGCTCAGGTTATGGCCAAGTGAAGTACATGCCATCTGTATGTATCTTTAGTATGTAATAGGAAAGTTCAGGGAGAGAAGAAAGTGACCAAACTTATCATATTTGTTTAGAAATGATGACTTTTGAGGGTAAAAACACTGGGGGAATTTATTAATGTGTCGCAGTCTCTGACAGTACAGAGCTAGACAGCAAAAGTCTAGATTCATCATTGTGGTATGAATTCTGGCACAGTTCAACCCCTCCTTTTTTCATCCATGTTTTGTTCCCCACTTTCTAAACAAATATATATTGTGATAAATATTTTTTATTTTTCCATGTAAAGAGCTGTGGGATTATTTTATGCTAAACAAATTGTACTCCTTAGTGACTATATTTATTATTCCATGCCATTTACTGAGAAGCTGGAAAAAGATTCCAAAACTTATTTTACCCATTTTATTGGGGGCTTGGTTTTTACGACTTTCACTCTGACCTCCCAATGTTACATCTACTTTATTCTTTGGCTAGGTAAGATCATGGTGATGCCAAATTTAAATAGGTTTTATAGTGTTGTAATACATTTTAAAAAATATTATCATTGTGTACAAAATAAAAATAGTTTCGCACTCTTCTGACGCTATTAACTTTTTCATACCTGGGTGTATGGAGCTGTGTAAGATGTATTTTTTTCATGAAATAACACATATTCTTTGCTACCATTTGCAAGATGGTACAACCATTTCATCACTTTCAGTTAAATGTTTAGAATTATTTAAAATGGCTTTAGAGTGGGGTTTTGGACATTTGGCGATATATTCCATTATGGGGTTCACCGCCTGAATAACTTTTTAAATTTTTTTATAGATTGGGCACTTTGGGATGTGGGCATATCTAACATGATTTTTACAGTTTATTTTTATTTATATCAGTTCTACTTCCCTCTACTTGTAACAAATCTGCAAAAACCATGCAGTCTTGGGTCTTACAAAGACTTAAGTTGACATGGCAACTGATTGTCACTCACCAGTCATGGGTATTGATGCAATATGCAAAAAAATGGCCTAAAACCCTTTATAAATGTATTAGGAGAAGAGTTTTTTTGGAGGAAATTATTTCAGAAATTCACCCCATTGTCTTTGTCAAATAATTCTTCTGGACTTTTCTCTTTTCCATTTAGCTTTAAAAGAAAAGGCATTGTAAGCGAATATTACAATGTATAGTCTAAATAATAGGGTGATAGACCAGTCAAGTAGCTACTTAATTTTGGTGGGTGAATGAAAATAGGTTATTGGATACTACTCTAGAAGTAGTATACACTATATGTATAATGTATATATATATATATATATATATATATATATATATATATATAAAACTGTGGAAATCAGGTGAACAAATTCTATTGTAGTGTATTTTATGCATATAGAGGTAGAGTTATTGTGTGTCTCAAGAATTATTTCAATGTCTTTTGCACATCTAACCACATTGTCAGCACACAGAACTATATGGATCACAATGTGTCTGCTTAGAGAGTCCCCGCCCACACCCTGGAATCTTATGCTGATCATCACTGACTAAAACAGCAATAAACCTGTAAAGTAAGGGGTTAAAAATTATCTTTATTTTGTAAACATCACTAGTGGATTGAAATTTCATAATTGTCTTTCATGGGCAAACCCCTTTAAGACTTAATCTTTTAGCTGTACAACATCAGATGCTTCACTTACTGTCAGACATCCTAAGCATTGATGGAACAATTTCATGTACTATCTTGCAGAACTAGAAGAGTTGACTACTCAGAAATACTGGAAACCTTTCAGGCAGAATGTTAGAGTGCATCTGTCGGACATTAAATATCATTATGAATCCACTCCAGTCAGCAAAGATTTTCCTCTTAGCAACACCAGCACTTTGAATACTTCTGATACTTTGAATTGCTTCTTGATACTGGATTGTTATCATATCAGCTGAGTGAAAATATTTTTATAAACTGTTTATGTATTTCATTTGCAAATTGATATATAAGTGAATATGAAAGATTTAGGACTATTTCCTAAGAAGAAGCGAATAGAATTGCCCCATTTTTATGGTAACATATACACAAATTGATGTAAGCATCAGACATGCTGTGTAGAGACAGGTATCTTTTATTTGGTATAATTGAGACTTGAGACTGATAGGGCTTTTGTGCACCTTATATATGTTAATGTATTTTTTCTTGTGATATATGTTTAGTTTTTCCTGTCCTTACAGGTGTGATTTTTTCATGAGACTTTATGGGGGACATGTATCTCAATTTCTGCTAGTTTAATTGTCTCATTTTTGTGACTTTTGTTGTTGTCATCTAGGTCTGCATCTTGTGACTTTTCACTTATGTTTCACTTTTCTTTCCTTATATTTGTGACCTTTTTAGGCACAAATCTGGGCATGGTCCAGAGCAGGTAGAAATGGGGGATTTTTTTCATGGACCCTATTTTAACATGTAAATTGGAATTATTTCACATGCTTTAGTTGTTTAAAATTTTGCACATAAACCTGTTGGGCATTGAAAGTTTGGGCTGTTTTTTTTTAAATTCATACATTTTTGCATGTGTGTCTGTTTTTTGGGACTTTTCTTGGTTTTTGTGCTGGTCAGATCTATCTTAGTGGTTTCTCCTTTTTGGTACATGTGGAATTTGGTCTTTTAAATCAAAAGTCTCCAAAAGTCGCAATCAGTTCCAAGCTGTCTTCTAAGCCTGGTTAGAGCCAGCTACAGATTTGCGCCCTAATTTACCGACTCAGGGATCCTGCAGAAAATTAGACAATGGCGAACTTACGCCACATATGCCATGAAAAGTCTCAAACATGAAAGAAAAAGGCAAACCACACGTTTAATACAGGTTCCCCTTTTTGTTTCAACTAAATGCTTTGATACTGCCAAATGTACCCTTCTGTTACAAATAGATTGCCTATGGTTATCAACCTTCACTTTTAAACAAATGTAGTCACAGCCACATACTTTAGCCTACAAGGGAATTCCAAGAGGTATATTACATAGGTTGAGGCACATGTCAAGAACTGTTTGAACCGATATTCAATAACTGTTTTTGGATCTATAAACCTGCACAGTCCCACCAATGGATACATCACGGGGCAGGAGCCTCTTGATGTATTCGGAGGCACCAGAGGGCCGGGCATTTCATTATATATGCCGGCACATGAGAGCCATCATATAATATATCATATATATATTCCTTCAGCCTGTTCCAATTCTTTTATATATATATATATATATATGTATGCTATATGTATAGCAAATAGTGAATACAATTGCTGCACTACGCATAGGAAAGTGTAACTACTCTTACTACTCTTTTTCTCCTATATGTGCTTAGTTTCTAGGTGACTAGGTTGTGTCTAATGCATTGCCTCATATTTTAATAGACCCAGCATTTATCTATAATTATAGGAAACAAAACAGTACATCCTGCCTTTAGAAAACCAACATTTATCTGTTTTAACCACAGGTCACAAAGAACGCATATAATGCTTCCATTGGTAAGTAAGAGAAAGTGACAAATGAGTTTGTGGTGTTAAAGATCAAAATGAAATGAGTTTAAAAAAATACATTGGTGCACTTTGAACATTATGTTATTCTAGTTTTTGTCTTAATTTATAATGTGAAGTTATTAGGTGTCTTTTATTTTATCTGTATTCCCAACCATTTGTAATTTTGCTTGCTACAACAAATGGCTTACTTAATTATTGTGTGAGGTATTCAATGAACTTGAAAGAGTGCCATACAAATGAGTTGTAAATAGGGTGTTACAAAGTCACGGTGTCTTTATTTCAATGAATAGGGTTGTATTGTACTGTCCTATAATATAAACATAGTATAAAATAATTATCCTTACTGTATATGTACCATACAATTAAAGTTTCCCCTTTTCATAAAATACAGCAGTTTCTGGTTTTTCAGTTCTTTCCAGCTGGTCAGTTCCATCCTTAATTAATCAATGTTACTTTTTTGCTGATGTTTCTATTAACCCTGAGTATTTTATAGTGTAATAAATCTATTTGTAAGTCACAAAACAGACCTGTTCATTAATCAAGTACTAGTAAGGTACAATATCATGTCTGGCTACAAGTATCCTTTAAGTTCCTAAATTTTTTTATTGCCTCTGCTTATATATATAACGGGAATTTCCTTCAAAACACTTTGGCTCTGTAAATAAAACTATAAAAAATATAAAAAGCTTTAAAGGAAACCTACCACTGCTCGCATGATGAAATCATGCGAGCAGACCACCCTGTAGGCTACTTAATGCTGATGCCGGCACATAGTTTAGTTAGGCTTGGCGAACTGTAGCTTAGCTAAAAAAAGTTTTTTCTTACATATGTCACCAAGCTCTCGGCACTTATCGCACATGAGCAAACACTAAGTCTCGCACAGCCGGCCTGCGATAGGTGCCTAGAGCTTGGTGACATTACGGCTCTCGGCACCTGAAGGAGAAGGGTAATATGAAGGAGGCGGGAATAATTAAACATCGGAAGCCATCGCCTGAAGATGATGTAGGGTAGCACCGGAGGGCTCATTTACATATGTAAGAAAACCCTTTTTTTAGCTAAACTAAAGTTCACCGAGCCTAACTAAACTATGTGCCGGTATCAGCATTAAGTAGCCTACAGGGTGGTCTGCTCACATGATTTCATCATGCGAGCAGTGGTAGGTTCCTTTAAATCCCTCTTTCCTCAGTTCCTTTTACATATTCTCACCCATGCTCAACTTTTGGGTGGCTTCTGTTCCCTTCTACTTCAACAAAATTGACTTAGAGAAGCTGTTGACCTCAGCAATGCCCCCATAAAATTTGGTTTCTCAAATATACAAATTTGACTAATCCCTCTGTGGACAATTTCTCCGAGACCTTTTTTGTCTGTTGCTTTAATATTTACAGTTGTGAGCCAAATTAGGAGGCTTTGACACATTGAGGCCCACAGTTTAAACCATCTAAAGGCAGGTCCAAAAGTACAACTTGACATTCTTCAACTGTGGCAGATTTATCATCACAATGATGAAAGAGTCACAGCACTAGACTAGTGTTTTGTCAAGTTCTACTCTATGCAGAAGCTTCTACAGAAGGTGCGCCCTGGTGCTCCTTAGATTATGGTACAATCCTTACGTTTGTACATATTCCAACAGACTCCTAACATTAATTTCAATAAGAAACATTGGTATCAATTGTTTCTTGCTGTCTCCCTGGCTAAATTATTTGAATCATTATGGTTATTAGACCCAATAGTCTTAAATTACCGCATTGTGTCTATTTCTGATTCTGTTCCTCTCACACGTCTTTTATAACACTGGACAATTGAGCTCTTCTTACCTCCTTCTACTACTACCACTAAATTAAAGGGGATCGGACATTTCCCTCTCCACCCCCTAAATATTTCCCCCACCACTATCTCATTCTTAAGCCTTTATAAATGACATTTTTATAGTTATTACTTTCTGATTTCATGTTATGTTGTGCTGACCAATTCCTCTGCAGACATTTCTGGGAGACCCTTTATGTCTGTTGTTTTATTATTTTACATACTTCTGCTGAATTTTGGCTTTCTTGGCCTCTTTTCAGAGAGTATGAATGATGGCACAAATTTTTTTTAAAGGGAAAGCACAGTAGTTTGGAAATAAATGACTGCACCACTAACCATGAGAGGAAAAAAAGTTCATATTCCCTAAAAGAGAAACAAAATTCCTTTTTGGTAAGTACCTGGAGATGGCCTGAACAAAAAAATTGAGGAGCAATGAAGTCTTTGTCCGGATCTGGAAAACAAAACAATAGATTCCTTTGCTTGTTCATAGGTCAAACAAACTTCTACTTTGCTAATCTCTCTGGACCATCCACAGTCAGTTTTCCATGTGTGGTAGTATCCACTACTGCCACAGTTAGGTTATAAAAATGCACATGGGAGGCATTGTAATAATGTAATAATGCATCCACTATTAAAGTCTATCTAGCGGGCAAAATGTCTTGGAGTTTGATGAAGAGACATGTCTAGCAGCAATTCTGTTTCTATGTGGATGCTTAACTTTTTTTATATCTATTTTATAAAACAGAATGTTTAGTGAATGCTCTTTCAATGCATTTGATGAAAAATAAATGTAGAGCAAAGAGAAATATTCCAGATGTTATAAAACAATTTTAATAATAAAAATACAGAAATTTGTATCTGCTGTATGTCACGTGAACTTGAGCAAACTAATTAATAGACTATAAGTCCACTCAAACAAAAAAAAAAACTGCTCTTGTTTGCTTTTGTAAGATGAGTAGGAATCCAGAGCCTGCAGAATGGTAGGATTTCAGGACCTCTCTTACATAGAATACTCTAAGAGAAAATCACTAGATTATAGCAAAAGCTTGCAATCACTCATCAATCCATCTTTTGGCCTATTATGAGTGAGAAGGTCTTTGGTATTCCTGTAATATTAATGTTGCAATACTTCAGAAGTGTGTTTTTTCCCACCAAATAAATATTTAAAATGTAAGATTTGACCACCACTCATGTTCTTCATAAATCAACCGATAACCCTTACTCAAAATCAGAATGCATGCATGCATCCCCTAGGGTCTGGCACATTATGAAACTCATGTACTAACTTCAATTATAATTGAAACTTTTCAGAAAATTTGCCCCAAAATTTGTGACCTCTTCAATTGCCCATCAAAGTTCACAGGAACAGTATTTTAGAGTGTTGCACATTCCATATGTTTAAAGATTTTTTTTCACCAAACAATCTCAATGATGAGACCCCCCACAGATCACAAGAACAGGGAGTTCCTGACGCTTCCCGAGATGAATGGAGCAGATGGCCGTGCATGTCCGCTCTCTTCCATTCATCTCAATGGAGCTGACGAAGAGTGCCAAGCGCTGTGCTTATGATCTGTGTGGATCGCATTACTGAGACCAACCCTGATCAGCAAGTTGGACCCTATCCTGTGGGGCGATTTGAATTTTTTAAAATGTTTTTTAAAATAGTTTTACTATTTTTCAGAATAATTAATGACACAGATGCCAGATATCACTATCTAAATCCCTGGTGCATGCTAGGAATTACAACTTTTTAATGTCGTGTGCACCAAAAAACTGACTTACATGGTATGGTACATCAGCCACAAGGAGTTATGAGCAATTTAACTCAGCCTGAGAGAGTGACAATGTCATTCTTGTAGCTGACTCCAACTTGATTTGACAATGAAACATAGCTAAGCAGAATACTCTTTATAAATGGACTCCTCCTGACCCCTGTCTGTCCTGACTTCAGCTTATCTTTAACTATTAAAGCGAAGAAAAAACAAATACTGTGGCTTAATAATGCCCTTGGATATCTGGTACAACAGATATGTGATATATATGCTTTATGCTGTTTTGACACAATTGTGTTGCAGCTCAGTAATAAATGTGTTGCAAACTGTGACTAAGCATTACCATGCATGGCATTACCTTTGTATGTTCTTTTTTTCCTTTCTCCATGGGGGGGGGGGGGGGGATTATCAAGGTTTGTACAGTTATTTTCCCCTTTTCACCAACCTTCACAGATATAGCCTGGCATAAATTATCCAGCTGTACAGTAGAGGAGGTTAACACCAAGCACTTGTGCGTGATGTGCTAGTGCTTAATAAAAAAAAACCCTTATGACTAAGTTGGACTTGCATCTTTTTTTCACCCTTATCTACTATGAATCAACACCTAGAGTAATCCAAAAATAATACTTAATGAGTAACTGTCATTTAAAAAAAAACTTTTGATATCTTTTAGGGATGGCAATTTTAAGCATTTTAAGCATTTCTGCAATTGGATTATTTACTCAAATCTTGCTCCTTTCACTGCTATTCAACAGTCTTCCGCCTGATATCAGCCTCTGTCAGTGACTCCTCAGATGACCGTTGCTAGACATTTCCCGTCCACACTGGGCTGGACACACTTCCTCTCCTCTCTTTCGCGTCTCTGATTTGTTTTGGGCTGCTACCAGTCATGTGCTGCCAGGAGCCGTAAGTAATGTCATAATAACACACCTACAGACTTATCTCTCCCTGTACACCCTTAGCTTTCCCTACACGTGTATATAAACAAATAATACACAGTCTCCCCCCCCCCCTTCAACTTACGGCAGCAGGAAATGGCAGACAGAAGAGAGAGAGTGATACACTGCCCCTATGCAAGTTTTACATACACTAGTTACAACACAAAAAAGGAAACAAACACCAAAATGTGGAAAAGATAAAATTACACTTTATTAAATCAATTAAAACCAATCCATTTAAAAAGACAACATACACAGAAAAAGTCCACCAATGGTCAAATAACTAAATATAAATTGATCACAATAAGCCTGTATAGAGGTATAGAAGGTCTAGTCCTCAGAAAAAGGCAAGGTATTTGCTTAAAAACAAGTATTGCACATTACCCAGAGGAATAACAGAGAACAAGGGACACATACACAGGTATATACAGACCAAGGGTGGACATCATCTGACACATGTTCAGCCTTCCTTATCCTCTGTTTGTAAGCAACTACCTTGACTGGTTCTGAGGACTATACCTTCTATACCTCTATACAGGTTACGGTGATCTATTGATCATGTATATTTGTTTATATGACCATTGGTTTTTAAATGGATTTGTTTTAATTGAACTAATAAAGTGTTATTTTATGCTTTCTATATTTTGGGTTTTGTTTCCTTTTCTGTGGTGTTATTTGATTTTGGGAACAATCTATTTAACCTAGACATATTGTGTCTGTGCCCCCTATTACTTGTACTAGTGTTCACTCTTTTCTAGTTGCAAAAGTTATAATACTGAAACTTTTCTTGTCATTGAATTAAAGGGGTATTCTCGTCTGGGCATTCACATTCAGTTTCACTAATCTTCCATATATAAACATTTCTTCAATTGAATGTTATTAAAAAAAATGTTCTTGTGTGAAGATAATTTCGTATAAACATAGCCATGTTGTCCCTTAGAAACTAGATGGCTTCCTCGGTTACGACCACGTCACACTCTGGCAGCGGTGGCCAGACTTGCGCTACAGAGTCCTGCTGGACCACCTGGGTTCAGCGTTCATTACCATCAGGACGGCTGTGGGACCTGCAGTAACTCCCGGACATTTCATATACAAAACCTTTTTGTTTCTTTGTGCAATCTCTCAGGCAGAGGTGGCCGTATCCGAGGAAGCCATCTCGTTTCTAAGGGACAAAATGACTACATTTATGAGAAATTATCTTCACACAGGAACATTTTTTTTAATAACATCTAATTGAAGAAATGTTTATATATAGCAGATTTATCAAACTGAATGTGAATGCCCAGACGAGAATACCCCTTTAACCTTCACATTTTCACTTATGTATATTCATCCTCTTAGCTAGAAGCTCAACATTTGCCTGTGTAGGTGTGTCTATGTTGCACAAGCTATGGTGTCGTTGGTCAGCAGCACGTGCTTGTGATGATGTCACATGAGGCAGGTCCCTCCCCTCCTTGCTGATTGTAGTTCTTTTTAGAGCTGGAAAACATGGTTGCTATTGGCAAAAAAAGGTATTAAATGAGGACCGAGAGGCAAAATACTTTGAGGAATGACTTCCAGGGATACTTGGAGCAGAATTATGTTTTTTTTTTGCTCAGAATGACGGTTACACTTTAACCTCTATATGCCTCCCTTATGATATAAACTTAGTCCTTAGGTTTGCCAGAAGTATACTGCCTTAGTAAAAACTGTTTATTGGCTTGCTGTAAAATCTTTAGTCTTACAAAAGCATCTGTTTTTTAGAATGGCGCCATGTTTTAGAAATCTTGTAAATTATTCCTTGATGGCCAGGGACATATTATTGGTTGCAATTTTTAGACATTAATGCCTCACATAGAAAGCTTTTAATGTGAAGTAATATTTTATATTAAATTAACACTTATAGTCTTATAGATTTTTGGGTTATATACTGTAGTTTTCCAGCATTCAATTATTTGTGGCAAAATTAAGGTTTACTCATCATATGACTCACTCCTTAACAAAGGACACTGCTTCAAAGGGACACATTAACTGCAACACCACACAGCGTTTTATCATTATCTCTGATTATGTTAACTAGCACGGATCAGAAAAATGTAGTGGCAATGAAAGAAAAAAGTCAGATGTTAAAGATATTGCTTCCTTTTTTACTGCAATACATCAGAAGACATCAGTAGGTCAAACTTGAAAAGAGACAATTACAGAAAAAAAACCCCTCAATGATGCTAAAAAACAAAACATTACATATCAGTAGCCTGATATGTAGTAGTCTGACTGTTTTTAAAATTCTGGGGACTGGCTGTGGAGGGATTTTTAAAATAACAAAGCCGTACACACCTCTTTCATTGCTCCCAGTGTCCCATGCCACCGTCTAGCTGTGTCGTGCCCCTGTTTGTTTACAGTTCAGTTTCTGGACCACCAAGGCAGCTGGCCACACACCCATCTCCATATCTCAGCACATAATACAGCACTGGGAATAGGGACGAACGGGCTTGGCATGGCGAGATGGCAGCACATGACACCAGGAGAGAAGGAGGAGGTGAGTACAGCTTTGTTTTTTTAAAAATCACTCCCCAGTCCACCTCCAGAATTTTAAAAACTGTCCGTCAACCCCTTTAATCAAGGCCTGTAAACCTAGTCACAATCCTGGGCTCATAGGCCAGGAATTGCGACTATTTTCCCCCTTATGCAACCTCCACAGCAAGTAGGCACAGAGTGGGCAGGGACATCCCATGTATGCACACTAGCTATAGCTGGAGGCACTGGAGCAGATTATATTGCAATTGTACACCAGGTAGGGCCTGACCTAGAATCATCCAGCTGCATATTTGTGTACCAGATATACTAATTGGCCAGGGCCTCTTCGTTTAAACGGCATGACCTGGCAGACAAGGTTAAAACTAACCTGTCAAGAAGAATGTCAACAGGTGTCAACAGGTTTTAAAAATGTCTTTGTCTTTGACAGCTGTAGTAGCCTTTTTTGTCTGTATCTCCTCATGCGTTCTTCCTCAACTACACACCATTTCCCTCCCTCCCCTGCTCAAAGCACGTGACAGGAAGTGGAGAGGGGTCAGGGAGTTGTATGAGTGTGGAGGAAATGTTGATCTGAGTTGTTGAGTTTAAATAATAAGTTTAAAAACCATGTTGTCCAACTGCAGCAACTAAGTGTAATATACACTCACCGGCCACTTTATTAGGTACACCATGCTAGTAACGGGTTGGACCCCCTTTTGCCTTCAGAACTGCCTCAATTCTTTGTGGCATAGATTCAACAAGGTGCAGGAAGCATTCCTCAGAGATTTTGGTCCATATTGACATGATGGCATCACACAGTTGCCGCAGATTTGTCGGCTGCACATCCATGATGCAAATCTCCCGTTCCACCACATCCCAAAGATGCTCTATTGGATTGAGATCTGGTAACTGTGGAGGCCATTTGAGTACAGTGAACTCATTGTCATGTTCAAGAAACCAGTCTGAGATGATTCCAACTTTATGACATGGCGCATTATCCTGCTGAAAGTAGCCATCAGATGTTGGGTACATTGTGGTCATAAAGGGATGGACATGGTCAGCAACAATACTCAGGTAGGCTGTGGCGTTGCAACGATGCTCAATTGGTACCAAGAGGCCCAAAGAGTGCCAAAAAAATATTCCCCACACTATGAAACCACCAGCCTGAACCTTTGATACAAGGCAGGATGGATCCATGCTTTCATGTTGTTGACGCCAAATTCTGACCCTACCATCCGAATGTCACAGCAGAAATCGAGACTCATCAGACCAGGCAATGTTTTTCCAATCTTCTTCTGTCCAATTTCGATGAGCTTGTGCAAATTGTGGCCTCAGTTTCCTGTTCTTAGCTGAAAGGAGTGGCACCCGGTGTGTTCTTCTGCTGCTGTAGCCCATCTGCCTCAAAGTTCGACGTACTGTGCGTTCAGATATGCTCTTCTGCCTACCTTTGTTGTAACGGGTGGCGATTTGAGTCACTGTTGCCTTTCTATCAGCTCTAACCAGTCTGCCCATTCTCCTCTGACCTCTGGCATTAACAAGGCATTTCCGCCCACAGAACTGCCGCTCACTGGATGTTTTTTCTTTTTCGGACCATTCTCTGTGAACCCTAGAGATGGTTGTACGTGAAAATCCCAGTAGATCAGCAGTTTCTGAAATACTCAGACCAGCCCTTCTGGCACCAACAACCATGCCACGTTCAAAGGCACTCAAATCACCTTTCTTCCCCACACTGATGCTCGGTTTGAACTGCAGGAGATTGTCTTGACCATATCTGCATGCCTAAATGCACTGAGTTGCCACCATGTGATTGGCTGATTAGAAATTAAGTGTTAACGAGCAGTTGGACAGGTGTACCTAATAAAGTGGCCAGTGAGTGTATATTAATGTAGTAATAATAATGAGGCTATATATAAGTGTTGGATGAGGTCAGGAATAAAGGCTAATCAGATAGGGTGACTAAGAGTCCACTTATGGCAATATTTTCCTTTCTCCGAGATCAGGTTTGCAACTTTCTAACAATATAGGAACCTAGGAAGGCTAGTATACATTACTAGGCCAGTTTTCAGTTGTCAATGTAAAAAATAAAGCCCTAATAGTTTGTGTGATAATGTGAAACTCTCATACCATTTCCTCTACTAACATTATATTTCCTTGAATCCCTTTCTCCTGTCCACATTTATCCATACATGGCATTGTTCTTTGACTAAATACATAGCTGTTTGAATGAATATAACTTGTGAACTGAAATTAAGAACTATACTCAAACTCTGTAGCACTGCCTAATCTGTGTGAGCTATATATATAAAGGAATTATTATTAATTATTATTACTCAGTGGGAGGAATTCATTATTTCTTCTGCACCTGAAAATTACCTTTTGTTCCAAAAAACTGTCTAAAATGCCTTCCGACACATTTATGAAGGCTTTTAGATCATTTTTTGGTCGTTTTCCTATTCGTCCAACTAAGGAGGGATAGCCTTGCAACCGGGAGCATGGATTCAGAGAAAGGGAGAGTGGTCGTATGGAAATTAGCCTATGCACCAAAAAATCAAGGAGGTTTCATCAAAATGTGGCACTAAAGGCAGGTCTAAAAGTAGAAAGTCTGGATTCACTATTACATGAATCTGGTGCAGCTCAAACTATTGGCGACCAGCTCTGCATTGTCAGAGCCTGAGACACATTAAGGAATCTGTATCTAAAACAGCTCTGGCCACCTGATTTTAATCACCATCTTTAAATAATCCCTTCCCCAAAAATTTTGAATAGTTTTTCATATTAAAGACTTGTTAACAAAAGTTAATTTTTAATTGACCAATGGGTTCCTTTGATTACTATAGAGTAACTATTGGATTGCTTCATGGAACTACGGACCCTGTCAAACAAAGTAGTCTAGGTTGTACCACCCATTTTTGTTGAGGAGAGGAGACTGACACAAGTGCACACAGACTGCTCCCCCTGGGTCTCACCAAATGCTTCTGGCAGGGAGCCAGGTAAAGAGAATTAAACTTATATAAATTGCTGTAATGATTCAGAAGGCTGACAAAGGCATGTTTAAAATCAGCATAGCATAAGCTACCTCTCTCACGAGCTTAAAATGACATTCCTGGTGGCAGGTGTGGCTTAATATTGGCAGCTCTTGATACCCCCCCCCCCCCCCCATCATATATGTAAACATCAATGAGAGGCCATGTAATGTAAGTCATATTGTAATCTAGTACAGCTATCTAAAAAACATAAAACATGACTTTAGTGAACATCCAAACCACATGTCTGCAGGCAACTGCTTTGACGCTGTTGCTCATCATCAATATATAACAAAGGACTCTCCCTTTTATGATAATGAGAATTGTTGCCAAAGATTAATGTAATCTTATATAGAGATTAATTTACAGTCACCAATAATGAATCATCCGTAGAAACTTTCTTAAAAAAATTAAAATGACGGATGCAACATACACTTCGGAATAAATGCAGTGGTCCCCTGTAGTGCATGTGAAACCAAATGTTAAAAATATATGCAGTAGATGTAGGTGTATGTGGGGATTGATAGAATATGTATAATATGTACATTTTATCTGGCTATAATAGCTTTTCTATCTATTTTTTATAAGTGGTGTTATACTCAGTAGAACCGAGCATTGTTTTTATTTTGGAATGTATGCTGTATCTGTCATTTTAATTATGTACTGAATATTGAATAAAGTTTCTTTTTGGCGACATTTTCTACTTTATTCTATAGTGTGGGACTTAAATTATGTAGCGTGAGAAGTGGTTACATGAATTGGAAGCAGTATTTGACCCTGTTCTTAGGCGCAAAAAATAAAATGTGGTTGATGTACTTTTCCCAGCTCTCACATGTTCTGGTACTGTCTTTTTGATGCATATATCTACATGCTATCTGCAATGCATACTAATGTTTTAGGTATGGTGGCATGACTATTACTGTGTGATGGTGTGAGCTTAATTCTCATTTGGTCATGGCCAATCCATTATAAGGGGTATAGGTTCATATATCATGATTGGCAGGAAACTACATAGCACCTGTTAGATTCACTGCAAGTGATCATAGTTAGAGATGAGCGAGAACTAAAATGCTCGAGTGCTCGTTACTCGAGTTGAACTTTTTACGATGCTTGAGTGCTTGTATCAAATAACGAACCCCATTGAAGTCAATGGGAGACCCGAGCATTTTTCAAGGGGACCAATAAAATGTGTCATTTTATTGAGAAATAAGATAGTCAGTCCTGTTTCTTCATTTTTTTTATTCAATGGAATATTCGTGGAACTTCAAAAAGGAGAATGACCCATGTTAAACATCTGCAATGTGTTCTTCACACATATTGTTCTTCACATACTATTGTGAAGAACACCTTTCTGTACTAATATCTTCTGATAAGTTAACAGATGTATGGAAACATCTGCAATGTGTTCTTCACTGTGTTCACCGTGTTCTTCACTTAAATGATCCTTAATTGAAAGCTCGTTCTCGAGCAGGCAAAATACTCGTCCAAGCAATGAGCCATTTCGAGTACGCTAATACTCGAACGAGCATCAAGCTTGGACGAGTATGCTCGCTCATCTCTAATCATAGTACTGTTCATGACTAGTTCACTGCTTTAACCCCCCAAGTATGCAGGGTTTTTTCGCTCATTTCTCGCTCTCCACATTCAAAAATCCATAACTTTTATATTTTTCTGTGTACAGAGCTGTGTGATGGCTTATTTTGTGCGTAACAAATTTTACTTCCCCCTGATGTTATTTATTATTCCATGCCATGTACTGGGAAGCAGGAAAAAAATTCCAAATGTGCAAAAATTGAAAAAAAATGCATGTGTGTCACGTTCTTGTTGGCTCAGTTTTTACGACTTTCACTCTGCGATCCAAATAACAACTCTACTTTATTCTTTGGTTCAGTGCAATTGTGGTGATACCAAATTTATATCGGTTTTATTGCGTTTTAATACATTTTCAAAAATGTATGTGTACAAAAAAGAAAAACATTTTTTGCCATCTTCTGACACTAATAACTTTTTCATACTTTGGTGTACGGAGCTGTGTGATGTGTCATTTTTTGCGAAATGAGCGGACATTTTCATAGCTACCATTTGGAGGACTGCGCAACGTTTTGATGACATTTTATTACTTTTTTATGTCATGTAAAAAGGTGTAAAAGTCGAATTTCTTACATTTGGGCGCCATTTCCCATTTGGGGGGTCACCGTCGGCAATAACCGTTTTTTATATTTTGATAGATTGGGCATTTTGGGATGGGGTGATACCTAATGTGTTTGTGATTTCTACTTTTTATTATGTTTTATATTAGTTCTAGGGAAAGGGGGTGATTTGAATTTTTAATATTTAATACATTTTTTGCAGTATATGGCAATACTACTGTATTGCACTATATGGCGTTTTTGCATATGATTCATTACAATGAGCCACTGGCTCACTGTAACGAATCTCCCTAAACCATGCAGCCTCTGGTCTGACAAAGACCCGGGCTGTCATGGCAACCAGTCGCGCCCACCTGATGACGTACGGGGGAGCAACGATCTGAAGAAAAATGGCGGCACCCATGTGTCGCCATATTTTAAGTGTCGATGACGACTATACCGGCGGCAGAGAATAGGTTAACAACCACGATCGGTGCAAGCTGCAATTTGCCCATCTCAATCTGTGAGCCTTCTTCATACACCCTTCATAGCTCTGTGGCGGATATATCCATCACAGAGCATGAAGGGGTTAAGTTGCCATTGGCTGTTGGAATGGTTATTTGGTGTCTCGATGCTATATAAGTAAAGGAATTATTATTACTATTATTATTATTATTATTATTATTATTATTATTATTATTAATAAGAATAATATTATTAATGCTCAAACAGTTGCCACAGATGTATTTTTGAATATATATTTTATTTAGCTATAGTGCAAGCTTTCCCTTTCTTATATGGCTCCTGAGCAGCTATTTGGCACTACTGCACATGCACAGTATAGACACCGAGATCGTCAGAGACATGGATCTGAAGTTCCTACCATAGGGGAGAATAGTCCAGAGGATAATGGGTAGTTTTAACATCTTTCTTTGCACACATACTTGTATGTCACTCACTATATAATGCCACTATGTATTTTATAATTAGGTCACTATTTAACTTAAAAAACAACATGGACATGTATATGACTTTAGTATTTGATGCACTTTGATGGATATGAATTTTATATATGTATACAGCCATGAGTTTTTTTATATGCTGCAAATTCACTTTAAGACACGCCTCTTTTTATGCATATTTACCATATGTCTTATATATACCCAATGTGGGTCACTTGTGAGTTGCTTGATGAAGGTGTTTGACTCGAAACGTTGCCACTAGAGATGAGCGAGCACTACAATGCTCGGGTGCTCGTTATTCGATACGAACTTTTCCCGATGCTCGAGTGCTCGTATCGAATAACGAACAGCATTAAAGTCAATGGGAGACCCGAGCATTTTTTCACTGAAAGAAAACATTAAAAGAATAGTGCAGAATAACACATTGCACATGTTTACAGATGTTTTACTTGTAAGAACACATTGAAATAACACTATTCTTCACTTTGCAGGGGTTCAGGCGTGTCTTCCGCTAAGTAAGGAGATGTGCACAAACATCTGGAATGTGAAGAATAGTGTTCTTTCAATGTGTTCTGCACTTAAATGGTCCTGTGTTCACTGTTTTCACTGTTTTTATTCTATCGCCCGTATCGCCCGTCTAGCGAGCTTCGTCAGGGGATAGTGGAGTAATGGTCAGTGTGCCCTTAAATAGCCCCAAGAGAAGTCCTGATGCGACCCAGCCGTGAAATCGGCACACCAGCAAAGCGCGACGTCACTTCCGGTTTAAACCGGAAGTGCGTAGGTATGCACGTGATTCATGCGGTCCATAGAATAGGCGGGGTATGCGTGTCAACTACAGCACACCCCGTCCAAAACGGACCAATACAAAAGAGGAAGGCGGGTCAAGAATCCATGGTAACGTAAGTAACACTAAAACAGTGTTTAGATACGGCGCAGATATAGAGATAGGTACATTAGTAGATAACGGCATATGGAGCAAGAGACAAAGTAATTAGTGGCCAAAATGTTTAGCAATTGATCAATGCATGAGCTAAAATAAACCAGATATAAAGTAGAGCGCACATAGTGATATAAGTCGCCACGATAGCATCCATATCTTTAAATAAATAAAAGAGTTTAATAAATAAATAGGCTCAAAAAGAGCAAGAAGAGAAAAAACAAACAAATATTGATATACAACAAAACGACGCAATACTAGTGATAAAGTGCTAGTGTCAGGTGCTGTGAGTAGAGTGCAAAATATTGCAAAAAAGTGCAATACAATTGTGACAAAAGTACAAATAGTAAGTAAAAACCCTAATGGTGATACAGACAACGGCGCAAATGTAAACATTACCAATTGAGAATCTTAGTAGTATAAACATGGTGCATTAAAGAGAGTATTCGATGAGAAACGCATAAACGTCGTAAGTTATCCTCACAAAGAGAGGAAATACAAAGAGAAGATATATAGGTGGAATCTAGAGGCCACCGAAGTGGCCTAAGGAGGAGTTAAAATACATACAAATGTAAAAAACAGAAAAAATAATAAATGTGAATGCAGGCGGCGGAGTAGGCTGAGTCGCACCAGGGCTCCAAGGGGGCAATGACCAATAAAAAAGAGAGGTCTAGGTCATAGTATAATATTGAAATATTTAGTAAAAATAACGATCACAAAAAGTATATATAGAGATACCAGAATACATAGTACGAGTGGAGAGGCAGAGCAGGGTCAAGGGGCGTGAACCTATATCTATACAGGGTGAAATGTGTACATAGAAATAAGGAGAACAGAAAACAACTAGAAATCCGCAGTTGTACATGGGACCGTCAAAGATGGAAATCGAGCAAAAAAAGGGGGGATGGTCCAGGAAAGGTAGATCAAAAAGGAGAGTAACCAGGCGTAAGCATGTCAGCAAGTCAGTCACGGATGGAGTCACGTTCTTATCCGCTATTCAAAATTCTCGATCCTCCAAGGAAATTAGAAGAAGAATCATCCCCACACGTGAATGTCAAAAGTATCTATGACTTAATAAAAACAGAATTAAAAAAAACTCAAACTAACAACAAAACCCCTTGAGATCAAGGAGAAATAAGTGACATGCAAATGAAAAGTGACCGAGGTGAAAACAGATAGGGGGCCCAATGAAAAACCTGTAAGGGGTCCAAAGTGAGAAATACCAAAGGAGTAGTGAAATGCTAAGGAGTGATGTGGTGAACAGAGGTGTATCCGATATGTGAAATGAGTGGAAATATAGAAAGCACCCAAGAGATATATATATAATGACACTGAAAGGGAGGGGGGAGAAACAAAAGGAAGGGGGAAATATGTATATATGACCGGAGAGCTGTTGGATAAGTCAGCCATGCTTACTTTTTATAATGGCCGGTAAAAAGCAGTTCCTCATTTAAACCAAAGGGAGCGATGGTATTAAGGGTATATATCCATTTGGATTCACTGCGTAGAAGTTGGTTACTGATGTTTCCTCCCCTGATGTTTAGGGTGATTTTTTCCAAACCGGTAATCTGTAGGTCCCGGGCGCGGCCCCCATGAAAATGCAAAAAATGTTGTATGCCTATGCAACATCCCCCACCGGGCCTAGCCTTTTCTTAGGGCCTGGAGGCAGCCGGGGCCCATAATAACAGAGTGGCCAGCGATTGCAACCTAGAGCACACTGATGGCACGGTGCTTGGTATGGGGACTGGAGAGCTGTCCTACAGCTTGGCAGGTCTCCAGCAGGTGGTGTGTGCAAGAAATATGGAGGGAGAGGCTGATGTACTGGTTCTCCCTGGGGCAACCTCTGAGTGTCAGTAAGATAGGTCCCAGGGTAATGGATGGGGAAGCCCGTGGTGGTAGAAAGCCATATCCAGGGATCAGACGGAGGAATCGGTGTGCAAATCAACTCACGGTTCTTTATTGAACAACAGATAGCAGGCAACGGGCCTAAACGGTCAACAGCTGATCATGGTACTGAAGTGGTCATGGAGAGTGGTCCTCAGGGATAAAACACCAACCTGGTAGTAGATGTAGGCTGGGATAATTGAGATGGAGCTGTGTCCAAACTTTGGAAGCTGCAGCTCTGGATTAGAGTCTCCTGACTCTGGTCCTGGGATTGGGTTATGTGTCAGCACTGAAGGTATACTGAACACTGTCTTTCTTCACTTAGTCCATGTGCTAAGAGACCTGGTGGTAAACAGCATGTGCTCTCCAAGAGGCCTGTGCTTCCACTGCCCAGGGATTTTATACTCCCCCTTGTCAGGTGGTCGCACCTCTCCAATCACACTCCAGTTTACAGTACAGCCAACTCATTGGATAACATCATACACCCACTTAACTATTGCCTGTCCAGGCAGAATCCATAGCTGCTATTATACACTGACCCAGTGCTAGAAACTTACTAGAGGGTTCATGACTCCCTCAGACAGCTCCTAACCTGGAGAGGACCGTATTCGCAAATACCAGCCTGCCTATGTATTCACAGGGGTGTTGCACATACTCATGTATTAGGTATGATAGCATGACTATTACTGTGTGATGGTGTGAGCTTTATTCTCATTTGCTCCATTATAAGGGGTATACTGTCGGTTAATTTATCATGATTGCCAGGAAATAATATAGCACCTATTATATACAGTGCAAGTGATCTGTAGTACTTTTCATGACTATTTCATACTCAGTTTCGGCTGTCCATCACTCAAACAGCTCTCTGCACAGAGGGCAGTGGTGAGGACGGTGTCGAGGAACTCCTGATGACAGTCAATGCTGGTTATACTGGTATCTTGCTACTTATTGTACTTCTTTCTCTACTGTGCCTATTGCTGTGTATTCTTATCTTTGTGTTTTTATGTAATATTCTCTGCCTCGCGATTCTGTACCTTGCCACCATCTTGGTTTTGAACAGTTTTGCCTGTCTATGCTTGTGTCTGTCTGCTCGTTTCTCTATTTGTTTGTCATCTGCCATTGAGCACAGGACTTGACAGCAGACAGGGACAGAGATTGTGGGTAGCTTATGGATCACACTATTTTAACCCTTGTATGACAGCAACTGTGGCTTCTGTGTACATGGCCCCCTAATTGTGACGTTAGATACTTTTTTCTAAATATTTATTTTACATTTCTCTGAGGACTCTCGACTCCTAGCTGAATGTCTATAAGAAAAATAAATTGTGAAAAAGAATAGTAAATTACAGTACATGGATGTCACATAAATAAATTGTTGCCTAGTTAATTAAATAGACTCACATTGCAGTAAAATACCACTCCCCACTTTCCCCACTTTTCTGGTACCAATGCTCTTGGTCCCAACTTCATGGATCTCTTCTGCTTAGGAAAACTAACTGGAATCACAGGCGGAGGCAGGTTACTACTTCAGACAGTGATTGATTGTGCAGAGTCACCTAGTACTTTGTGTTGTGTCAAAAGACATTTAGGAAGTTGAGTGCAGTAATCCTGGAACAGCAAGAAACTGTGTAAAGCTATATAACCATGTAGTTGAACCAATTTACAAAAGAATTATTCCATATTGGGCAAGTTCTTTATTGGGTGTCAACATTTTTACTGATCTCTTCTAATACTTTTGGATCTACTAATATATTAAGAAACTAATGACATCTAAATAAATTTAGTAAACTTGATTTACCTCCAGGGTCTTTTGACTTATGTTAATAGTCTGTCTTTTCTTATTCTACAGTACTATTCTGCCGTTTTAAAGAGTAAAGAAAGTAGGCACACAGTATCAAGCATTATAGTGACATGCTTTTGTATGTCCGACCTTGGGCTCAGCTGTAACAAGTGTAACATCTACTTGTGGTTTGCGATTTTTTTATTCCATGGCTCGTTTGCAAACAACACTCTGAACCAATGTAAGTATACTGCAATATAAATATGTATTCTATAGGCAGCAAACATCTTAACCCCCCTTCCTGTGGATTTCTAGTAATATCCAATCTTTTATATCACCAGTAAATCTGGAAAAATGACATTATAAATTAACTAAAATAATGCACAAACATTTTTAAAAGTGAAATCATTACTTTTTTGCTGAGAGATGGAAGCTGGAAAGACTTGCAGTTTGACTAATGAATACCATATAGTGGGGGTGGACAAATATTCTTATCCTTAACACAATCTGTCCGCAATAGAATCCCACTTGTATTTCACACATTGTAGGGTATTTTAGTTTATAAAATGAATCATTCAGTAGCTAAGTCTTATTTAATATCCATAGCATAGCATAGTATGCACAGGATTAGGCTTTGGCAAGAAGAGGTAACAGATAGGAATCTGATTTTGAGTCAGTGACAGAATGAATCCATCTTATTGCAGCATTTTACTAAAAAAAATCTAAATTGATGTCATTTGCCCTTTCCTAAACATAAGTCATTTAAAAGAATGTACTTTTTTGTGTTTGCTGTCAAAGTAGGAAAATATTCAAATCATTTACGCCAAATACACAAATAAATATTGATGTGAGTAATGTCAGAATATGTATTGATTTGGGATTTTTCAAAATATGTCAAAGTTATTTAGAAACATGGTTTAAATGTGTTGTTTTACTGCAGAGTAACAATGGCTAGATGTCATAAGCAGACAAGTTACTAATGAAAAAAAAACTTGCGTTGACTAGAAAAGAAATATAATTATTAAATTTTTGGCTATGGCTATGTACATTTTTTTTAATGTATTAAAACATAATACAAACTATAACAATTTAATTTCTCAGTGATAATACTTACCTAAATAACGAAGATGATGTGTCATTTGAACTACACAGGGAAAATCATAATAACAGAGCCTCACCTCATTTGAAAAGTAGAAATTCAAATACGTAAAAGGGCTTCGATAGCAAGGCGATACCATTAATTTTACCTTCAATTTTGCTTATTAGATCACCACATCTACTTGGATGACATGATTGGAGCTGTTTTATTTTTTGGTGGAGGCATAAGTACAGAAAATCTGGAATTTTGTTATATTCTGTCAATTAAAGTACATCTATGCCAGAATCAAGGATTGTAAACCAAGCACACTGACATACTGGGGGTCATTTACTAAGGGCCCGAATAGCGTTTTTCCATCGGTTTACCCAATATTACCGTTTTTCGCTGATTTTCCCTGAAATGCCCCGGGTTTTTGGCGCATGCGATCGGATTCTGGCGCATCCGCGCCGGCATGCACGCGACGGAAATTGGGGGGGCATAGCCGTCAGAAAACCCGTCCGATTCTGAAAAACCGCCGTATTTTAAAGAAAAAAAAGGGTCGCTTGACAAGCGCTTACCTGCACCCAGCAAAGGATGGTGAACTTCAGTGAACTCCGATGGACTTCAGCACAGCAGCGACACCTGGTGGAAATTGGGCGCACTATCTTAGTGAATCGCCGGAAGACCCAAATCCTCCACTGGATCGCGACAGGACCGGGTAAGTAAATCTGCCCCACTGTGTGTGTGCCCCCTCTGGCAGGATCCACTCCTTTTTAAGCTTCATTTGCCTTTTTTTAGGGAAAAAAGGCTTAAAAATTATACAAATGAGCCTATGAGCCTATGAAGGCTGGAGTCCCTCAGGCTCATTTGCATAATTTTAAAAGCTTTTTTTCGCAAGAAGAAACTGCATCCATCTTTCTAAGCATTTAGACACCATGCTCTATATTGACTGTGGCATCTAAAGGACTAAACCTCTGGGAACAGATTTATGGCCAATGCTGATTAACCATTGCAACACACAACCCAGATGACCCATTATTGATGCTGATCTCAAAGTCAAGGATATGAACATTGCATAGGTGCAAATGTTTAGTTTAGCCCCCTCCACAAAACTTCTTCTTAAATCAACCAACCATGGACTAACCATTAGATTGGATTAAATAAAACTTTATTAATCCCCAAGGGAAATTTATTTTGCTTCAGGCATATGCATGCACACAAGACATACAATAAAAACAACACAACATAAAAGCCATATCAATTCAATGGTGTTTAACAGCCAGCAAGTTCCTTGTTATAAAGTGTAGTAGCGAACGGGATAAAAGACCTACAATATCGCTCAGTACAAATATTCTTCTGAAGATATCTATCACTAAACAAGCTTTGCCTAGCATCCAAGGTTTCAAATAGTGGATGATCTGGGTTATTAATAATTGCCTTGAATTTCATCAAAATGCTTCTCTCAGCTATATATGAAAAGTTTTCCAGCTTTGTCCCAACTTCACCACCGGACCTTCTGATAACCTTATCCAATTTGTTAGTGTCCCAAACACACATTCCTGAACCAAAACAAACTGAGCAATAAAACATTACACCAGATAACACTGTATCATAAGAAGGAATAATAGACAACACAGGCCGTTTTTATAAAAATCAAGACTATTGTCAAGATCAATCCCGAGATATTTATATGTTGTCACCCTCTCCACTTCAGTTCTATCTATTAATATGGGGCTACCAATTCTTATTACTCCACTATATTGCACAAACCATTCTTATTGCTCCACTTTACAAAATCATCTATAACTTCAAAATACTTAGCCCCATCATCACCAGCAACACTTCCCACCACAACTGTGTCATCAGAGAAACACTGCAAGTGGCAAATACAGAGTGAACAGAGTGAATCAGAACAATACACAGAAAACATGAAGACTGACAGAACTGTACCCTGAAGTACACCCACATTATAGACAACAGTATCAGATACCCAGCTTCCCATACAGGCTATTTGTGATCATGCAGTCATATAAATACAAATCCATTTTATCAAGTTGTATTCAACACCCATCGAGATCAACTTATTACATAAAATTGACAGCTGTATAGCATTAAAAGTACTTGAGAAATAAAAAAACACAAAAAATCTAACAATAGCACCAGAGGCGTCTAAGTACGAATTAGCCCGCTCAAGGACATGGATGATAGCATCCTCTTATGATAAGCGGATTGAAACTTATTAGAATAAGGCGCTGTAATGTTACGGAAGTGAGCAAGAATCTAATGCTTGAAAATTTTCATGACGTGAGACTTCAACACAATTGGACGATGGTCATTCAACCTACACACCACCGACTTCTTAGGGACAGGGACTATATGAGACACTTCCGATAATTTAGGAATATATGATTCCTTATCAGTTTCAGGCCAGAGACTACTACCTTCATTCAACCCTGGCTCAAAAACTGACCAAACAGTTGTTTCAAAACATTCCTGTTTCTAAACAGTCTTTCGGCTTCAGGTAGTCTTTTAACCACAGGACAGTAACACAGCTTTAAATAGACCAAATTGTGGTCAGAATTATCTAAAGGAGGAAAGCCTGAGGACTCATAAGCCCCACTCACATTTGCGTAAACCTTATCCAAGGTCTTGTTCCCGCTGGAAATACAACCTTCTTACTTATGCGTTACCCTGCTTTAACCACAAACCAGAAAGACAAAGACATGATCAAATTCATACCGAAGATAGTACGGGCATAAAGTCACAACCAAGAGTTCACATTCCTTACTACAGACCCTTTTCTTAACTATAACATGGCTAGGATTAGACCAGCGATGATTCACAAAAAAAACTGACTCCCCCACCTAAACTTTTTTTACATGATAATAACAGATCCAAACTGGCTCATCCATCTGGATGTCCCACAGCCAGGATTCGGAAATGCCTAACAAACTACATTCTTTATATAGGTTTTGATGTTTCACTAGAGCCCTTAACTCATCCATCTTTTTAGCTATAGATCTAACACTACCCATAACAGTGCACGGAAGTATTAGCTTAAAGTATTCCTAGCCTCCTTTTTCCTCTTACTTGCCCGGGAGCCCCTAAACCGCTTTGCTACTTCTTCCCCAACTTGATCCCAAGGGAATAAGTAATTTTTCCTAGGTCCAAGATAATCACTTCCAGGCCAACCACTTCTCCTACCATGATAAGGAACTGCTAAATAAGTTGTAACATAATTCCCATCCATAAACCTAAAAAACATTTAAAAAATAGGTACCAACACATTACCATCATGTGTTCCCTAAGGACAAGCCCAAGACAACAGCCATATACCCCGCCCAAGACAACAGCCAAATCCCCCCCCCCCCCCTCCATTACACATGTGCCAATATTGGACCAAAGATGAAGAATGCAGTTTACAGCCATCATATACAGTTGTTAGATGAGCCTGGGTACCCACAACTAAAGGACCACCATAGCTATGCCACTTTTTTCAGGTGGAGTGACAATTCCTATACGATGACTATGATTGAGAAAAGGCTATGGACATATATCTAATATAGCTACCACAGGAATATCAGTTATTCTATCATTTATTAAAAGCCTGTTTTCAATCTAGTGGATGGGCCATCTCTTTGGCGTCCTGAACTTCAATATATCTTTTCTGGTTTATCTAGCTTCTTTGCCAATTATTAAATTAATGGACTCAAATTTCCGGTGTCACCCTGCCATGCTGTTTTGCTTTGTGTCCTCTATTTCTGCCCCCTTTTTCTTCTCCAGTAATGTTTTGTGAGTAGGAAAACCAACATCTTACAGACAAGACACAGCAACATTTACTTAGGCCTCAGGAGGATACAGTCCTTTTTAGCCTTCAGGCACCATATTGCATGGGAAAAGCCCTGAAGCGGGTGATGGTACTCTGGAAAATAAAATGCTTGAGAGAACTGTGGTTTCAAGCCAATTTTTGTATAATTATATTCAGATTCAACATGTACAGTGGGAAATGTGCAGATTCTATTAATATGAATTTCATAATTCAGTAATTACAGTTTATATAGTGAAAGTAATTGCTGTTGAACATGTTAATTTAGTGTATTACTAAAGCGCTGTCTCAATACATTAGAAACTAGGTTTTGTCAATCATGTGACGACATTGTGTGTTTTTTTCTGACTCTATAGACTAACTAGACTTATGTAAAGAGCAGATGTCAGATGGTAAAGTTGTGTTGCTTGCAGATCATGTTGCTACTGCCAAGTCTCGCGAGCTTTAATTCAGACACAGTTTCTATTAATGTCTGTACTATCCAATTTACAGAACTGAGGCAGCAGATGCACTTCTAGGCACTGAACTACTTATAATCCTCCCTCTTTCCGTCTAAACTTTGAAACATCAATACAGGTAAGTGTGGCAACACTTCTGTATAGTGAAAAGTCTTTTCATCTATGTTCATTTAAACCTTTTGTAGATTAAAACAAAGTAATAAGAATTAATTTTTAATATAGTTTTGCTAATTGTAAGACGGAAAAGAATGTATTAAGCCTGTATCATCTCATGGAGATAAAAGTGATTACAGCATTTATTATTTCCAGAGATAAAGCTAAATAAAATGTATCAAGTTATATTTTACTACATATTGAAGGGCTTATTTGTATTCTGGTAGATGTATATTTAATTATATTTACATATTTTAATTAGATTTCAGGATGCAACATAAAATTCCACATAATTTATTACTCTAATATGTGTTTCAGTTGTAATAGGTTGATTTGCACAGTATTACAATAGATTGAAACAATGGGAATTCAATTTAAATTTTTTGATAAATATATTCTCTAAATGCTTACGGTCTGGAACCTTTGGCTCTCCAGCTGTTGTAACTTTTAACTAGCAATTAAAGCTGCATACTTGCTGTAGTTGCAGACCTGTGCTTTACATAGATATAGACTTAGTAAATATATATATATATTACAATAAGTTTCAATAATAGAATTTTTCTTTTTTCTAGTTGATGGCTACTAAACTATTTAAATGAATAAAAACTATTAGAAGCTATCATAGAACTTTAGTATTATTATAAATTTATTTAAAAATTAAAAAAAAATAAAATATGCAATTAATATAAAATAAAACAAAAGGAATAAAAATAATACTATAAACACGTGCCGTAAATTTTCCTTTTCATTTCTTGTATAAATGTGATCTTGGTGACTTTACTTTTTATACATTGACTGCTTTGAAACTTTGTAGAACACAGTTTTACTTCAGAGGGAACTTGGTTTCTAAGTTTATCGTTGTTAAGGATTCAGGCATGTTACCATAATTGGCTTTATTTATATTGACTCTGCTCTATTGTTAAGCCTGCCAAAGAAAAATAAATGTGTAAGCTAAAAATAATTGAACAATTGGGTAACCCTGTGATATGTGTTAACTTAAGTGGAAAATATCTAAGAAGTTACAAGAAATTATTATAATCAAATCACAGAAGCTTTCTGCATCCAAAGACAGACAACACTACAGTGCATCCTAATTACCATAGCCATGAATAGATTTATTGTTATAGCAGCTACAGTATAACAGTTCAACATCAATACTGCTTTGTGATATATTTTTTTCTAAACACTAGTGTATTACTTTTGTATCTTCTTCAGTCAGTTGTTAAACTGTCCTAATTCATGCTGTATTATCATGTAAAAATATACTTAAACTAAAATAGAATTAGTAATAGGATTAGTGCATCTAATATTAGTGTAAATAAAGTTACTAATATATAGGGGGCACATGAGGGCAGTGGAGCATATTAGACTCTGAGCTTCGAGACTATACAAGAGATTATATGCTTATAAATAGTGGCAGATAATGATTTACTATTTTATTAATTCAATAATATCTAAAAACATGGGAGTGGGATTTTTCTTTTCTTTCGAGTTTTCCTGTCAGTTCAGTTTCTTTTTTGTCTTGTTTCTTAGTCTAATTTGTCGTAGGTGATATTATCTTGTGTTAAATTGGACGTGTGTCTGTTAGTCTAACATTGTACTGTGGAAAATGTGACTTTTTTAAAAAAGAAGTCACAAATTTTTACTCAAAAAGTTTTTCACAAAGTTGGTTGCCCTGCCTGTCACTTCCAAGTTCTCCACCTGAGACCAGACGAGTTTTTGCAAACTTTTTGTGACTTTTTCAAAAGTTTCATAGGACCGATACAACTAACTTTAGCTGAATTCATTAGATTAGTAAAGTTCAATTCATCCAAAAGCTTCACTGAACAAGTTCCTGGTCTATTCATTTATAATACTTATGTTTTCTTTTTCTATATTCTATATATATTTTTTATATAAAAGGATATGAGGGGATGATGAAAACAATCTGTTATAGACATAAGTGAAATCATTATTCTTGGTGGGCAAATGGTGCAAGTGTAGTGATAAATTTACTCTTATCTTCATGGAATTTCATCCAATTATATAAAAAGGCAAAAAAAAATCCTTTAACACATATTTTTTTATATGACTTTGAGAGGAGAGTTTTTGTACAAATTTTAATGTACCACAAAATACAGAATCAGAATGTGTCAGACTTGTGATCTAAACAGCTTGTCCCCTTTTCTTGCCAAAAACATAAAATGAAGAGACCATCAGAAATGGAATTTCTTGGATTGAGACACACAGCCTTAATTAATTTTGTTGAAATGTCTCTAGCATGTCCCAAAAATGTGCACAATGAGATAAATATATAATCCCATTAATTGTAAAGCCCCAATTAACATAAAACCTTTTTTTTGTAAAAATTTAACAATCGGAAAATTGAAAAGCAACTAATGACAATTAGGGCTCTTCCACACTTGCATTGTTTTTCACATACACTCTTCAGCCCAACTGAACCATTCTTTTCAGAATGCATTTCACATGTCCATTTTTTCTCGGATACGTAGCATGTCCAACTTTTATTACATTTGCTATCAAATGACAACAATAGAAGTCAATGGACAATGTCAGATTATAATATGGGTGGTATGGGCGACTGCTGGGGCCTGATCGCTCAGGCGGCCCATGGACAGCCATACTGCCTACCTAATAATTTCTTCTGAGCGTCAGTCTTTTCTTACTGTATAGAGGGAATAGGCTGCTGGGGAGCAACACTAGCAACTTTTGGGTGCAGTTCTGCCCGGACCTGAATGCAGAGAGCCCCTACTGCTGCTATCTGCTGGCCTTGTGCCAGTGTTCTGTATGTATGTCAGTCACTGAAGCTGTACAGAGCACCTTGCACTCTCCCTGGCCCTGCTCCTGCCAAAGTGCAAGAGAGCCCCAATGGCACTGAAGAGAAACTTGGAATCATCAATAGTTTGCTCTAAAATCCCCTGCCTTAGCTATTCCTGTGGTCCTCACTGCTTCGGAGGGTGTTTGTAAACTCCTGGCACATGGAGGGTCTTCTGAGGACTCTGAACCCAGGAGAAAAAGAATGTGTGTCTGTATCCTATGTGTATATTTTATTTAAATAATGTACACATTTATGTGTCAATGTTGTGTATAATGTGAACATATTAATATGTTGTACATTGCTATAGGTTTGCTGATGTATACATATATTCTTGTAGTTTTTTTCTGCTGTAATAAAACTATGTTCAAATCTGTACTAGAGGCTTTGTTAGGATCCTCTGCTGCAGATTATGTGAAAAATGTAGACAGTGCTCTATAGTTAATAACGCACACCACAACGTAGACCAAATGAACCATATTATACACGGTGATATAACTTGTTCTCACCTTGTTTCCATTAAGTCCATCCTTGTTTTTTCCTTATTTTCTTGTTAATGCCTATAAGGCCCAGTTTACACCTCTATTATCTGTTCACCTGTTTTAATGTTTATAATGGTGAAACTATAGTTACAGTCAGGGTCATTTTCTCCCTTATAATTGATGGAAGGGGGTTTGCTAAACTGAAGCTGCAAAGAAGACCTTTTTATCCTTTCTCTTATACTTCTCTGTAGTGAGATAGCATAATGTAAAATTAAGCAATGGTGTGAACTAAGCATAAGCGTTGCATGATGAGGACTTCTATATAGTCAGCTTGATTGTGGTTCTATAATAATGTAGAAAGCTTGTTTGTGGTACTGCATCAATGTAGTAAGTTTGGTTCTGGCACCATATCTATATAGTGAACCTGCCTCTGTCACTGTTTCTATCTGGTAAACTTGTTTCTGGTAACATATTTAAGCAGTAAACATTGTTCTGGGTGTATCTATCTAGCAAGCTTGGCACTGTTACCATATATATGTGTTATAATCCTATACAATCTATACAATATGCAACATAATGTGCATATATAATTGTGCACATCCTTCATTCTTTAGTGTGGCAGGTTGGGTAACCGGGGCCCCCTGACACTACGAGCCCCATAGCAGCTGCTATGGCTGCTACGGTGTTAATTAAGCTCCGGGTGAGATACATAGAGTTTTGACCCACATTTATCAGATATTTATGCTATATTATACCCTGGGAATACCCTGACTTAAATGTCTAAGTTATAAAAAACCCCTTAATATTGTTAAAGAATAGCTTTTATATGCAATATTAATATTATAATTTTTAATATAATATGTGTATATAAGTTTTTCTCATCCTGTCTACAAATCTGAGCTAACTAAGGTTAGGGATAAGAGGCTGACACAGTAAAGCATGAGTAACTTTAATTATAATAGATATGCTGCTTATAGGAATGAAGATTAGGAATACTATGCCCTGTCCATATTATTGATATTGATATTTAGGTGTGTGAAACAAACAAGAAAACAGAAAATCTGATCAATTTATCACGGCAGGTCATAGAGGAGAGGTGAGGAAGGGGAGGATAGGGAGAAGAATCAATGAACTCACAGCCATTTGGTCATCTATATTAATGAGCACCAGTGGACAGATTAGATGGACAGCACCATTTAGTCTCCAAGACTATTTTAGTTTATTAAAAGTAATAAATTACTATGAATAATATTGTCAATGAAAATGGATCGAGAATCCATAGTTATTGCCTCATTGGTGTATTTGTATATTGATCAACACATTATTTAAAGGTCAGGATAGAAATGCCTCCATATTAATTTAGTTGATATATAGTTGATGGCACTTTATTTATGTTCATACTTATGTATTCTGCATGTGTCCAGGAAAAAAATTCACTGCTGTGATCAGCAGTGTATTGTATAGTTATTGTTTTTTAATATTCCAAGTCACTCTCTGTTTTAAGGGTCTTGAAATCCTGCAAGTTTCACTCTGATACCTACTCAATTCTATAGGAGTTTTCTTTGCTACAATCACCTCTTTTAAGACAAAATAGAATTGCAATAGATAGGATAACGCCACTGACCCATCATTGCTTCCACTTCTGACAATGGATGATATTGCAGCTTATCTAGAGCATGTCTAGTACTTTCACATATGACTGAATAATTAGGTTTGTAAGTGGTCATGAAGCTGCTGTAAACCAAAACACTATATTGCTGTTACTAGAGCAGATGAAAACCTCAGACAAGATGGAATCTCCTACAATTATAAAAGAATACAGATTTAAAAACATATGCAATAAGGAATTAAAAATAAAATTGCAAGTGTTAATATAAATAATATGATTACGGTGATGTTTATATAAACCAGGGATACAAGGCAAGGTAGTCCTCTAGTCATCTCTCCATCCTGTACCAAAACTTTCGCAATCAGAAAATTCATTTACTGTAGGAGTATGGGAGTTATTTACCTGCTTACCTGCAGGTGCTCCATGCAATATGTGGGGAAACGATTCATGAATTTGAATTTGCATTAGTGAACACATCAGAGGCATTACCAATAATCAGGACACTCCTATAGACATGTGTGGCAATGTCACCAAAGCAATCCTGATATGATCCAATTCCAAGTCATTGAAGCGGTCAACCCCCTGCCCAGGCGGGGAGACTATAACAGGTTAATATGTCAGTGAGAATCACGATGGATCTTCACCCTAGCGACAGTGAGACCACAGGGTCTCAATGATTATGAACCATATACATGTTTCATATAGTTTACCAACAGTCACCGTATCATCTCGGCATATGGCATTAAATTATCAGCCTTATCTAAGAATATAATGTTCCAATGTTCCCATGTAATCTGTGGGTTTTGATGTAGGTGGCGTCTGTCCTGTCTGTGGGAGCCTACCTATGCACAGGGGGCCTTCTAAGCTGTCGATACTGCCGAACAGAGAAATCTTGAATTCAATGGTCTCCTTGACAACCCCAGTGTAAGCGATGGTACATACTCCACTCTCCAGGGGCAGTTCTTGAGCCATGATACTGGTATGGATGGATCCGCCTAGAGTAGGTTGGATCAATCATAGATGGTGATCACGTGTTCTCCATCGGCTACATTGTAGCAGAGTGCTAATTGACATCGATGAGCCTAGTTAATGTCCATCTCTGGATGTTGGTGGAGTTAACTGTTTAAAACCCCGGGCATTTCTGACTGGTGATATGGCCGGTTACAATGCTGTGTGACAGGGTTTCATTTGTTTATTTCATGCACCTCTGAGGACGCATCCAAACACTTTTAAGGATGTAGAAACACGTTAGATGTTATGGAAAAATAATGTTAGATTGATGTTTGTGTTTTATCAGGGCCTTCAATCCAGATGTGTGGCACTACAAAATTGTGTTCCAACGGACTCATATAGTTTTAAGGTTCACAAGCCTGGGTAACCTATGAAACATATCTTGATACAGAATACCCCGACTTAGAACCATTACACTAGTCCACTCAACTGTCCAATGCCTGAGTTAAAAGTCGTTTACTTTTCTTAGACAAGTCTAAATGTTTTAACAAAAGAATCAATTCATTTTTTTAAAATGTTTCTATCCAGGGAAATGTTCTCCACCCTTTTCCTTTGCAGTTTAGCATTTAGCAAAAAAAAAAAAAAAGGAAATAATGAAAGAGTGGATGGCTATGGGGAAGGGTGAACAGAGGCTAAAATCTCCTTGTATGCTAATAATATGGCAACATTCTTAAAGGTGTTTTCCCATGAAAGACAGTTTTAAAATTTTATTCCCGTAGTGATGTTTACACAATAAAGATAAATTTTATGCATGCTGTGTGCTGACAATATGCTTAGATTATCAAGGTACAGGGTTTATCTACACTTTATTTAGCTTCTGAACATTCTACTAGCATCTGACACATAGAAAAAGAGATGAGACAGATCAGGGATACAGCAGTTTCAGAAACTAAATATATACTTGACAAAAGAAATTGAAAAGAAGTGTAAAATATGGAATGGAGAGGGTCACCTAGTTAATTTGATTATTATTTCAAGGTTTATATATCTTTTTGCAAGTATTCCATCATGGGTAGACAAAACAGTCGGTTATGGGGCGTATAACAACAAAAATAAAACAAGGGCATCTTACTACCACCTGGAAAAAAGGTGTAGGCAACTTTTCTTACATCAAGTATATTTTTTAGCTGCTCAGCTGCATTATTTAATAGATAACAGGATAATGAAACATCACACAAAATATGTGGAATGGAAAAATAAATTTTTAGAAGTATGCATGGAATAACAGAAAGGAAATAAGTTAGGACTATATTGACCTTATCTTTAAAAGGGACCAGTTATATTCTTAATATAATGAAAAACGGAAGAATAAAAAGTTGTGAAATCCTTAAAAGAAGAATATATACCGTATATACTCGAGTATAAGCCGACCCAAGTATAAGCCAAGGCCCCTAATTTTACCACAAAAACCTGGTAAAACCTATATTTTTTTTTAGTTGAGTATAAGCCGAGTTTGGGTTTTCAGCATATTTTTTTGTGCTGAAGAACTAGGCTTATACTCAAGTATATATGGTATATATTTAGGGGTCTGATCAATATTACCCAGAATTTGGCATTTTTGCACATGATCTATTACAATGTACCACCATCATGTTGTAATTGATCTACTTAAATTACAATGCCTGAAGTCACTCCCAGATGACATCAAAGGAAGCACCAATCACAGCCAAGATGGCAGCACCGATGTGCCGTCAGCTTTTATAGCCTGCCAGCCTGTTTGCTGGGGGCATGTAAAGGCTGAAAACCCTCGATTGGTTTTGTATGGAACTCTTTCCAGACATCCCATGCCATATGCTGACTTTTACATCAGTTTGTGGCAAGGCATTAAATAAGTTGGTATTGGCAGCTAATCTCCTAAGTGAGGAATTGGATGAGTCTTTGCTTTTCCATTGGGAAGGTTTGTGAAGATATAACTAAGATCCAAAAGTATGAACAGATTTATATTCAGAAAAATAAATAAATAAGTTAATATAACAGTTGGAATGTGGATAACTACTTTTTTCTTTCACTAGGTAGAGGGGAGGGATGGGAAGTGAAAGTTTTTTGTTAGTCCCCTACCAACATGGATGCACATCCTCTCCATACATGGCAGGTTTTCTGCACAATGCAGCTGACATTTCTAGTTCCAATTCCATCTTAGATGGCACAATAAAATTAAACTACAGAATCTAAGCCATTGAGGCATATGGTCGGAGACATTTTGCCACCATTTTAACACCACATCCCTACACCCCAGTAAAATTGTAGGGGAGAGACAATCAGTTGCCATTACAGACATTACATTTTCCTTTCCAAAAAAAAAACAGAATAAAAAATGGATGTGTCATGTTGCCCCAAACGCTGTATAATATTAAAGAAAATTTCTTCAGCAAACAAATATACAATCCTGTACACAAAAAAGTATTAAATAACCATATAAATATATCTAAATACTATAGTGTAAAGTATAACTATATATAGTATCATTAGCGTGATACCATATTTATCAGGAAGCATTGTAGCATGCTGCTATGTAATACCCTGTATGTCCTCCCTAACACTGTTGATTTGTTTTGTGAGTCTATGGGCTATGTGTTAGTAAAGTGTTTATATTCTTTTTTTTCAATGTTACTGTACTTGCTTTAATTATTTGAACTAATGCAGAAATATCCATAACCTACAATAGATGTATCTCTTTTGTTTAATTTTCCATTACTATTATTAACAATTGATAGATAAATGTAAATTAAAGAAGGTTTTTCTGTTTCTGTTTAGTGTTTCTTCTGCTCTAACACTGATCGCAGGACAGGGTCCCCACCTATAGACTTCAAGGTCACAATACCATACAATACCAAAATATTCTGTTCAGTACAGACATTCAAACTTAGACATTAGACATTAAATTATCTCTAGGGAAACCAAAAAGATATTAGAGCTCATTCTCTTGTGCAGTTTAGAAACGGAATCTTTTCATGATTTTATCAATATTTATCCCTCTACTTCACTGTAGACTCTAGATACTACCAATATTGTTTGAGTATGAAGTTTTACAATTCAACAATGTATTTGCAAATTGAAGAACCTGCAGTGACATGCAACTCAGTGTGTCTTTTTTGACACATTATTTGCACATGAAGGTTGACCTTATATTTATGCAAAACTGATGAATTCCAACCATCAATTTTATCAGCTTTAAATGTCCTGTACAACCAGTGCCTTATGTTTTTATGTTTGAGTACTTTAGGCCTACGATTACATCGGTTGAGAGTTGAGAACCAATTTGTGAGTAGATTCATATCACAATTGAGTAACATATAGTAACTACATGAGTTATATGAGAGGTAAGCTTAGCATCGGTAAAATATAACCAACATATCATATTATCATATGTTATTTAAATTATAGTCTGTGATTCCAAGATTCTAATCACCTTGCTAGTTGCATCGAAAAATCGGACTTGTTTGGATGTAGCTAAAGTGTAGCTCTAACTACCATGACTGCTGCTCCTACAAAAGAGTTGACTCTATATTATTAAGCTATGATTAATTATTGTGTGGGATGAACAATACATAGTTAATGTTTTCTTGCAAAAAATATGACTTTTTTTCTCTCTTGTAGTTATCAGTTATGTGGTACAAGCTGACACAAAGGAAGAATATCTATGCAATCTGCTTCACAGTCATTTGTGCGTTCTCCTCAACTGTCTGCAGTGATGATGATGATGATATTGTTCAGACCAAATCTGGAAAAGTAAGAGGCTTACAAATTTCAGTGTTTTCTAAGACAATCACAGCTTTTCTTGGTATACCCTATGCGGAACCACCAATTGGATCCTTGAGATTTAAAAAGCCGGAGCCTAAAAAACCTTGGTCTGATGTGTGGAATGCTACAACATATGCCAATTCATGCTTTCAACTTGTGGATCAAACATTCCCTGGCTTTTCTGGAGCTGAAATGTGGAATCCAAATACACAATTAAGTGAAGACTGTCTTTATCTTAACATATGGATACCAAGCCCTAAGCCAAGAAATGCCAGTGTCATGGTTTGGATATATGGGGGCGGTTTTGAGACAGGAACTTCATCTTTAGATATTTATGATGGCAAGTTTTTAGCACGGAATGAACGTGTCATTGTTGTGTCTTTGAACTACAGAGTGGGAGTTTTGGGTTTTTTTGCATTTTCAGGTAATTCTGAAGCACCAGGAAATGCTGGTCTATTTGATCAGAGATTAGCACTTCAATGGGTTCATGAAAATATTGCAGCATTTGGTGGAAATCCAAAAAGTATAACTATATTTGGAGAAAGTGCAGGGGGTGCATCTGTCAGTTATCATTTGCTTTCTCCCAAAAGTTATCCCTATTTCACCAGAGCCATTATGCAAAGCGGAACTGCAAATGCCCCTTGGGCTGCTATAAGTAACACAGAAGCTCATAATCGAGCTCTGACATTAGCAAACATGTTGAGTTGTTCCTTTAGAAATGAAACAGAAATAATTGCTTGTGTTCGAAGTAAGACTCCACAGGAAGTCATTGAAAAATCGTTTTCTATTCTAACACGTAGATCATTAATAGAAATTAATTTTCTTCCAACTGTTGATGGAGATTTTCTTATTGATTTACCTGAAAATCTTCTGCAACTTGGACAAATAAAAAAAAATACACAGATATTAACTGGAGTTAATAAAGATGAGGGGTCATATTTCTTAGTTTATCAATTACCAGGGTTTAGCATAGACCATGAGAGTTTTATTAATAGAACTCAGTTTCAAGAAAGTGTAAAAATAGCATTTGCCAAAGCCACTGAACTTGCAGTAGACTCTGTAATTTTTCACTACACAAACTGGGAGGATGAGCAGAATCCGGTTCTTAATCGTGATGCCATGGATGATATTGTTGGAGATTACAATTTTATATGTCCACTGCTGGAATTCACAAAGAGAAATTCTGAGCTTGGGAACAAAGCCTATGTGTACTTTTTCAACCACAGATCGTCAAAACTCGCATGGCCGGGTTGGATGGGAGTTGTGCATGGCTATGAAATTGAATTCGTTTTTGGAATTCCAATGCACAGGAGACTCAATTACACAAAGGAGGAGGAAAGACTTAGTAGAAATGTTATGAGGTTTTGGGCCAATTTTGCAAAAACTGGGTAAGTTTGTTTCCTACTACATAATTTCTTTACCATTTCCTCTTAATTTTACAATTGTGTAAATATAATATAAAATGCTGAGCGTGATTATTATAATTGTGAACACTTTTGTGGATGTTCTGTGATTGCCACATGTGAACTACCTTTAATAACTTGCTTCATCTGATTCCTTTTGACTCATCAAAAGTTGCAGCTTTATATGAACACCTACTAATAGTGTTCTAATTGAAGGAAAACAGCTAACGTTCCACCACAACATATATGACAATATGTCCATCTCATTGCCTTTATAAATAATATATTAATGTCTTTTACTTTACTGAACATCTTATTTCACTATTGGCTGTCTTTGGATTCCAACAACCATGTCTCCTGCTGACTTGGTTCTGTGCTGCAGACAGTTATGCCACTTGTGATGGATAGATGTACTCTCCATTCACAATCCTTCTCTGTTAGTCTGTATTTTGTTTGTTCTGGATGTCAGGGGATACATTTGCCTCAATAAATTAGCAGCATTATTAATATAATGTATATTTCAGAATAAATATGCTCTCCTTGGGTTTATTTTTCTACAGAGTTACAGAGTATCAGGAAAGTGACATTAGAAAACTGAGGTAGTTAAGCAACATTAAGCTATAAACTGACATAATATAAATCAGATAATCATTAACTTGGAATTAACAACATGGGATTTTTGCATTTCTGAACTCTAAAATGACATGTCATAGATCAAGCTTATTTACAGGAATGTACTGAAAGTACAGAAAAAATGCTTGGTCTGGGTCCAAGGTGAGTATGCTAAGACAAAATGTTTATAGGAATCCACACTAACAATACGGTTTTAATAAAATTTATTTAATCCATATACACATTAAAAAGGGACATCACTTGGAAAAGTATGCAGTTACATGTTTCAGGCAAAAAAAAATAATTCTAGTCTTTAATCAAAAAGTCAAAGTGAACATTCTTAAATAAAAGAACACCACCAAGAACACTGTCATGAATTCAATGATGGGGTGGTTACAAAGAATAACAAGACCCGTAAGTTCTTACAGTCTTTGAGAGGTTGGGCTCATGGCTTGACACTTTGCTACAACCTTTTGTTCTGAGACTCCCTGGATATATGCACGTGACAGTAAAACAGTTTTGTCTGCAATAGAAAATATACCTTACACTCATGTGGATAGTTGGATGTTGCTGCTCTGTACACCTCCATTCCAGATAAGGGAGCATGCAGGGCAAGCAACACCAGGGATAAAGTAATTTCTCTTCTGTGTTACAGAATTTTGTTTTAGATGTATTTCACTTCCTCTTATGTAACAATTTTTTATGTTTTTTTCTTACAAAAGTTGAGTTGCCCAATGGGCACGCTTTTTTCGTCTATATTGGGAAATTTATATATGGCCACCTGAGAGGAAAAATGTCAGTTAACAGATAACAACCCTTTTGCGGTACATATACAATGATATGGCAGGTATATCAACAAATGCCTCTTAATATGGCAGGCAGTCACCAACATCAGGCATCACAACACTTACAGCTGATAGTTTTTATCCATCTCACACAATAAAGAATTGTACCTATTGGGGGGTTTATGAGGGCTAAAAGAGCCTCCTCCACCAATGAGGCATAAGACACAGAATGTCGAGTGATTACTATTCGCTTACACAACAGGGAATATGGACACAAATTATGCAACAGAGCCCGCAACAAAACAGACACAAAGGATTGTTTACAGAAGAATTAAAAAATTCCACTCAAATAACAAATAGTAAACCTGTTTTTGTCACTCAGTTTACTATCCAATACCAGGCAATAAAATGTATTGGGAACAAATACTCTATGTGGTTATGTTTTAAAAACTGTGCTTGTTGTAGAGGTACAAGGTGCAACATCTGTTGTTATATGCTCAAAACCTCATGCTTTTAATCTTGGGTCACTAAACAATGTATTGCATACAGAAACACCTTAAAGGGATTATCCGGGTTTAAAAATTTTTTTATGGCCGGGCTGGGGAGGGATAGTTAAACATAATAAACATGTACTTACCTCCTCCGGCGCCAGCCCGATGTCCCGCGCCGCGGTCACTTTGATTCGTGCCCCTGTAAACAAACAGTGGCACGGAAGCCGCGCACAGGGAGCTTCCGTCCGCGTTTGGACGGCTCCTCCATCCATCCCTATCTTCAGCATTGTAAGCACTGGGAGATGTGCGGCATGGAGGCATCCGGCCGGCCGGAGCTCCCTGTGCGCCCTTGTACTGAAACCGGCGCACCGAGGGCCGCGGCGCGGGACATCGGCAGCACGGAGGAGGTAAGTACATGTTTATTTAGTCCCTAATAGCCCTCCCCAGCCCGGCCATAAAAAATTTTTTAAACCCGGATAACCCCTTTTACTGTGAATCAGCATACATCATTTATTTGATGACATGTTCACAATGTAATCTTGGGCTGTACATCTCAAAAACTAGTCCCAAGGTCAACATCTGCAAAGAGTTTGTATGTTCTCTCTCTGTATGCATGAGTTTCCGCCGGGTCCTCTGGTTTCCTCCCACACTCCAAAACATACTGGTAGGTTGATTAGATTGTGAGCCCCATTGGGGACAGGGACCAATTTGGTAAGCTCTGTGCAGCGCTGCATAATCTGTGTGCACTATATAAATTAAGGAATTATTAAAAACCTGCATATCACATAAGAGATGTCAATCTAAGCAATACAGCAATCACTCGTAATGCCCTGGGGTGTGAAAACCCTTCCGGGACATACATGTTGGCTCCACTTACTTTATGATGATAGAACAGATACCTGCCAACATATAGCGCAGGGATTGTGTTAAGAAACTACATATGTGTGAAGCCTTTCGGATCATGCTATTAGATACCCAATCTCCAAACGGTATGAATCACCAAAAGTATTTAATATATGTTCATTTATTTGCTATGTTTACACAGTTTTTTTTACAATGATAATATACATATTTACCTGTAATACCGGGCTTCATGTTACGTCTTTATGTGCTCTATGACATTGGGGAAGATTTATCAAGCTGTCTGAAATTCAGAATATTTCTAGTTGCCCATGGCAACCAATCACAGCTCCCCTTTAAAATATTCATGAGCACTGGTAAAATGAAAGCTGAGCTGTGATTGGTTGCCATGGGCAACTAGAAATATTCTGACTTTCAGACACTTGATAAATCTGCCCCAATATGTTCATATGAATGCACCTATGGAAACCTGAGTTGCGTGACCGTATGGGTCTTGTGATTCTTCATAAGTATGCCTTTTATTGCATTCAAAGCTGTGCTTCTGGTTGCATTCTTTCAGTTAAGCATGTTCACTTTGACTGTATCAATAGGTATGATTAAAGGGGTTGTGCACTTACAGAATATTATTTATATTGTTTGTGTAATAAAAAGTTATATCATTTTTCAATATACTTTCTGTATCAATTCCTCACGGTTTTCTAGATCTTCTTGCTGTCTTGCTATAGAAAGCTTCTATATTTACTTCTAGTGGATAGAAACCTGTCCATGGTCAAGTGATGGACATGCAGGTAGACGCGCCGTTATATCACAGAGAGTAATGAGAGTCATGTGATATAACAGATTGTGCACCTCTGTGTCCATGACATACAGATTTCTACCCACTAGAGCAGTGATGGCGAACCTTTTAGAGACCGAGTGCCCGAACTACAACCAAAATCCACTTATTTACCATTAAGTGCCAACGTGGCATATTAAGCAGTAACTTATCGCTACCTGTTATTCCACATCTTTCAATTGTATCGGACGCCTGAGGCCAACAATACAGTTGAAAGAAGGAGGGCAAATTCAGACTTTAATTATAGCTTCTCTCCAAGTTGCCTGGGACAGCGGAAAGATTTGATGGATTTGATCCTGTTTGGTGAACTCTGTCCTGGGGCAATGGTCTGAGTGCCCACAGAAAGGGCTCCGAGTGCCACCTCTGGCACCCGTGCCATAGGTTCGCCACCACTGCACTAGAGGAAAACATAAGCTTTGTATAAAAGGACAGCAAGCAGAGATCCAGAAAATTGATACAGAAAGTTTATTGGAAAATTGTGTAACTTTTCATATAAATTATTTGCTGAAAGTGAATAACCCCTTTGAGAGAAAGAATAATCCTTTGTCTGAAAACCGTACTGATGTCACTTTTTTAATGTATCTATGGATTAAATAAATGTTATGATTTTGTCAGTGTGGATTCCTATTGACATTTACTCATACTACATTACTGGAACTGACATGTCTTGTGACATTCAAAGGAAGCATGATAGAATCTGATTCATATGGATGTAGCCATTGTCAAGCAAACTGGTGAATCATGTTAGCACCATTCACCAGCAATTGCAGGGTGAAGGTCTTTCATTTATGGAAATAGCTGAACTGTGTGGGCCGCCAAGCCATTCAAATAAATAGATGAGGTTACCTAGTGTCATAAGCTTGTAAAGCCGATGACCGATAGTAACAGGAACAATGCGAGAACAAATCTGTGCCATAATTAATAACTACAGTACTTCGGTACTACGCAGGGACTCCTATAACTTAATAGGGGTTCCTGTATTCTCGCACATTAGTGCCCTTAGATACCAGTGCATGTATACCATAAATATATTTTCTCATCCTGGATCATTAACACTACTTTCACACACTCTTATATTATGTACAGACGTTATGTGAAGTTTTTAATTGGATAAACTTGATGGTATGAATCAGATGATCTAATTTTATACTGATAACTTCACTGGACCCCAAATAACAAACATTAATCTCCACAACATCAATTAAAACACATGCCAAATGTAGTTGTTGCCATTGCATATCATGCTATTGAGATAGACATTTACTCATACTACATTACTGGAACTGACATGTCTTGTGACATTCAAAGGAAGCATGATAGAATCTGATTCATATGGATGTAGCCATTGTCAAGCAAACTGGTGAATCATGTTAGCACCATTCACCAGCAATTGCAGGGTGAAGGTCTTTCATTTATGGAAATAGCTGAACTGTGTGGGCCGCCAAGCCATTCAAATACATAGATGAGGTTACCTAGAGTCATAAGCTTGTAAAGCCGATGACCGATAGTAACAGGAACAAAGCGAGAACAAATCTGTGCCATAATTAATAACTACAGTACTTCGATACTACGCAGGGATCCCTATAACTTAACTTAACTTAATAATAACTTAATAGGGGTTCCTGTATTCTCGCACATTAGTGCCCTTAGATACCAGTGCATGTATACCATAAATATATTTTCTCATCCTGGATCATTAACACTACTTTCACACACTATTATATTATGTACAGACGTTATGTGAAGTTTTTAATTGGATAAACTTGATGGTATGAATCAGATGATCTAATTTTATACTGATCACTTCACTGGACCCCAATTAACAAACAGTAATCTCCACAACATCAATTAAAACACATGCCAAATGTAGTTGTTGCCATTGCATATCATGCTATTGAGATATTCTGTAAAGATATATATATATATATATATATATATATATATATATATATATATATAGGGAGACATACATAAACTACATAGTATGTATACTGTATAACACCAGAAAAATGTTCTTAGAGGATATTGGCAACCATTCATTAAATATTGGTTTTAGAGTTAATGCTATAAATACATTTTGGATGCTGCAGCTGAGATTAGCTCAGATCCGTCTATGTGCATTCCAGATAGAGAGACTTGAATTGACTTGACAGCTTGCATTTCTGAATAACAGTTTACCAATAAAGGCATCATCTCAATCCAATTAGCTGCTAATTTCTCTCAATACATTGCATTTTTCTCCCCTGTGGTTGAGGCAATATAAACTGACATGATTACAAAGTTTCTAGAGAAACAGAAACAATGGTCTCTATAATTTTGGAAGTTTACCAATTTCGAGGGGTCATAATGCAAAACTTACTACAGTACTTCTGAAACAAATTAAGATCAACCTAGAACCTTCTGTGCAGTAATTTTGTTTCAGTAGAACAAAGGGGACTATATCAGTATCCATAACCCATAATATGGAAAATAAAATGTTTTATGATATTATCTAAAATCATCATAACAATCAGAATCAGAAACAATAAAGGCATTTGCCCATATGAGCAAAGGGCTTTGCTACATCTGTTCATCCTATGTGCCCCTACACAGCAGCTGTGGGATGGTTACTTCTGACTGTCAGGCACAACACAGTGATGAAATCATTCTCTGAAGCAGTGCATACTTAATGTAAGAGGAGAAGCGCCGAGTCCCAGTACAGAAGCAGCAGAGCATCATTATCAGAATGTTATAATTGTGTTTTCAGCAAAACCACTCAGCTCAGGGATTACATATGATATTTTCCTGCATCAGTGTAGCTACAGCGTTCTCATGTTATGTTTGGTTTATAATGCATGAAATCAAATGGTAGGTTTCCTTTAATTCTGTCTTTCAGATAACAGTTGTAAGTATGGACCGATGGGGCACATTCATATTAAGTCTGATTTTGTGCTCCTTTGTGAGCCTATGTTAAGTCTGGCTTTTTCTGCTGGTCAGATGTATCATAGAGGTTGTTACTTATTAATAAATGTGAAACTAAGGTATCTAGTAAATTTGTTTAAAAAGTTGGAAAAAAGGGCTCCAAAAAGTTAAACAGTTTTAAGTTATTTCTTATGCCGGGTAGAGGGGCAAAAGTGGATTTGCGCCAAAATTTGTGACTTTTTTAGTGAATTCCCATTTCTGGATTCGGTTGATAACTCAAGGAACAGTGTAAAAAACTTGACCATTGGAAGGGAGAATGACTTAGGACCATAAAAAGTTCACATGTGTTATGAAAATTCACAAATAAAGAAAAAGAGCCCAAATTTGGAGACATGTGCCGCAATATGTACTATTTTTCTACAAGGGGGCTAAAAAATTACTCCTTACAAGTCAGAAAGCATTAGCTTCTTGCAGCACCTGTACCTATAATAGTAATACTAATATGTTCCTTAGGCCCCATGCACATAAAAGTATAAGGGGACATGATTTGGCCACACAATTTGGAGTTGGATCATGCCCCCCATAAATGTCTAAGGGACCCGGTCACAATGCGGAGAGCACAAGCTGCCGCACCACCCCGTGATCAAGCCATTTGGATTACAATGGAGAGGGGAGGTGTGGAGATCTAAAGTCCGGGTGAGCATGGGCTTACATAGAGTAACATATGCTGAAAGATCCGTATTAAAATACCCCACCTCTTTTATTAGTTAAAAATTAATACAATAAAATGATAAAATATAAGAAATGTAAAATCCCTAAATCTTTAAATGTATTTTATGAAATGTAAAATGAAAAAAATGCATAACTTTTCTGTAAATATATTTTAGGAGAGAGCTACACGTTTCATGTCAACTTGTAGAGGAACATGACTGACATTTACAGTATTACAGAGTTTAACACAAAAAATTTTAATTTTTATGCTGCTAGTGATCTATTTATATCTCATCTTAGCTGACTGCAGCATCAATCTTACTTAATAAGGAATGGAACAAAGTGTCTCTCTGAAATTAATGATGAAATTCATAAAAAGAAATATGGCTTCTGCCCAACTGGGTTTCTGTCCAACAAGCCACAAAGTAACTTACACCATTCCTACTGCCTGAAAAATAATGTTATGTTTTCTCTCATCCTTTGTTGCCAAGATACTAATCAACTTAAGGAATACTGATAGAATCCAGCATGATGACAGCAGGCTGGAAACTTAAGCAATGCTATAAAGTATTGGGACTTTTTCTCTCTTAGTCGCGCTTATCGCTTGCTAGAGAAAGACAAATATGCTTAGATGAACCTTCAATGAAACTGAAAAGACTAAGAGGAAAAAGTCATGTGTCACTGTTATATCTGAAAATTACTCAAATTATCACAATTTCTATACCTGTTCAGATAAACTTTCTGTTTGGCTCTTCTTAAAATCTCTTTGGAATAGCTTCAAATATCATAATAATTTTTACTTTGACTTTTTTTATGGCCTGAGAGAGACATTAACTTCATTTGATAGTTTTCATAACTACTGGTCTGTTTATCACAGTGGTTTAATCAAGCACTATGGGCTCGGAGAGTCCGTCTCAGCGGTTCAGCGGAGCCTCCGCCACGAAGGTCAAGACACACACATATTTGATTTATCACTAAAGAAGGGTTCGGTAAATGGACATATGAAACTGGTTAAGGTTAAGAACCATTGGCTTATCAATGTAGCGGCAAAATATCCAAAAATTGGAAAAAAATTAACTTTTTTGACATTTTCTTCCCATTAGCAGTTACAGTTAAAATGTTAAATATACCTTTACCTAAATATAATAAAAATAAAAATGGCTTCAAACTGGAACTGTATAGCTGAGCCATTCCTTTGGTTCAGCTATAGATGCATAAGATGAGTTTTCTTCTAAAAACTCTTTCTCTGGAGACGCAGTTCTGGTGCCATTTTAAAGGTGAGAGTCTCCCTTTCAATATCACAGAAAAGAAATGTTTACTGTTACAGTTTGAAGTGGGAGCTTTATATAAGAGTACCCTTTTAATCTGTAAGTTTATTCTGACTACAGGTTTTGCAGAGTTTCCTCTCTAAAATGATGATAGAACTTTGTTTATAGGTGTCATGGTTCAGTGCATATAGCCTTTTGAAGTGTGCCAGTGTCATGATGTTTATACACTTCCTATCTGCAGGAGTATGTCCAATTAGGAAGTATATATGAAGAATCAAAAACTTTGGATCCAACAATGCATTTGGAACTTTGTTTCTTTATCCCCCACCATTCCAGAGAGAAAAGTTCAGTTTAAAGGGCAATCATACTCATAAGTAGTTCTCAGCAGACATTGCACACACCAACAAGAATTGGGCTGTCTGTTTTCTGTTCCATTTTCTGTGTATTTACGTCAAATAGCAGCTAAGCAAACCCTAAACCAAAAAAGGCATAGAGTGACCCTCCACACATTTGTTTGCTTCATTAATGTAGTTCTAGAAAAACTTTAGCTCAAGATTGTGGGTATTTAAAATTGGTAAAATTAAGAAATATTTGCACATTAATCTTAAATATGGGGAAAGGGATAAAAACAAATACAATGCATCAAAAGCAGTTACATTTTTTACCTATTTTACCTGATTAATGTGTTTATTAATATACAAAACTATTAAAAATTGCTACCTTACTCCTACAATAAATCCACAGATAAACCACTGTCAAAAAAATACAAACAAATACAAAAGAAACAACCGGGGGAATTTATCACTGATTGTATGTCGGCTTCCCCTACACCACTTTCACTTCAAGTGGGCATGATGGGACAATGAGTGAATTTACTATTACTTGTGCCTGGCCACCACGAGCGCTGCTGGCTGCGCTATTTAAATGGCTGAATTCACTTGCATTAGCACATCAATGGGAGTGAAGATCTCCCCAAAATGGCTGCCCACAGTGGCTCCTTTCCTCAGCATGGATTCCACACAGATCAATGTGTTGTAATCACTGAAGAACACAAAAATGAATCCTGCGTGGAAGGCCATCCATTTCATAAAAACATCCAACTTTATTCCAACATGATATATATGCAAAATTATAACATTTCGTAAAAAGACGCTTCCTATATAACAAACTTCACTTTACCGAGTAAAATTAGGCAGCATAACAGCCAACACGTTTGTAGTGTTGTGCAACACTCTTACTCATGGCTCTTTTATGATATGGAATAATTTTGATATTTATCATGTTGGAATAACGTTGGATATTTTTATGAAAAGGACCACCTTCCTCACTGAATTCATTTTCGTGTTCTTCAATGGTAAACAACCCCCAATTAATCAGGCCAGCTGCACCTCACATGATTCTGGTCAATATTTAGCTAGACTACTTCTCGTTTTAGCCTATACATACTGATGCAAAATACTGATTGGAATACTGCTGTATAAAACTGGCCTTCAAAGCCACATAATGGGGTTTTTTGAAGCCGTACAGCTTGTTTGGATTATTTATCTACTCTATTATAAAAGTGAGGGTTAAAGGTGCATTTAACGGGGAGTGATAATATTGTTAAGTACTGTAAAGCTAAGCATGAAAATGGCACTTCCACAGTTCCTCAGTTGTGAAGTACATAAGTAGGCAGCAGATATACTGTGACCACGTAATGCATATTTATAAACTATTCCTTCAAATTCAAGATGCTATTTTCTTATGGATATAATCCAAATAATTTGGACATTTGTGATGCTTGTTCACTCCGATTTTCATTGCTACCATACATGCAGCTTTGCTTTAGTCACCACGCTGTCTTGATTTATGAGCGTACATACATGTCATGCTAATTTACAGAGGATCGCTTTTTCCTGTTACATGATCTGAAACTGTTTTGGAATATCCCACGTGGTGCCCTGTACTATGGATTTGGTATGTTGATGATGGTTTGGCTCTCTTCTCCAAGTGAGCGTAATTGATCCCTATGGAATTATGCCAACTTGGAATTCCTTGGCCTCAACTGTAAAATTTAAGATGGAAACTGAATCTAAAGGAAAACTTCCTCTTCTCAGTCTCCCATGTATAGACTTTCAGATAGGTAGCAAATAGACACGTCTCTGTCATTTGTTAGCAGAGATTTAGAGCAGGGATGTCACATGTAATATTTTCCTATTACCTCATATGTATTTTTGGTGTTCCACAGCAAGTGAATGGAGTAAATATGATTATTTTTAATTTTTTTAAAATTATTATTTATTTTACTGATTTCATTGTTTTATTACACAGAGTGTAATTTCCCCGAAGAATGATTTTTATCAACTAGACTAAATATTTAATTAGTTTAGTAACTCAGAGATTACTGTAAATAATTAAACATATGTAACTGACATAAATATCTTTAAATCAGCAACTACAGTTCTTGTTATGTGATAAGCCCCAACTACATGGCTCTGTTATCTGGCTAGTCATGAGTCAACAAGCTTTCATAGGAAGACATTCTCTAAAATAAGATTGCAGTGTGCAGGGTAAGATTTTCGTGATGCCAATCATAATTGCAATACAGGCAGTCCCCGGGTTATGTACAAGATAGGGTCTGTAGGTTTGTTCTTAAGTTGAATTTGTATGTAAGTCGGAACTGTATATTTTATCACCCCAGCCAAAATTTTTTTGGTCTCTGTGACAATTGTATTTTAAAAATGTTGGGTTGTCATAAGAACCAGGATTAACACTAAAGCTTCATTGCAGACATCAGTTATAACTGTTATAGCTGTTATTGTAGCCTAAGGAGAAAGTACAGTAAATTACCAAAATCCAGAGGTCCGTTTGTAACTAGGGGTCGTCTGTAAGTTGGGTGTAGTTAAGTAGGGGACCGCCTGTATACTGCATTATAGAAGTATGCAAATATTGTATATATTATCACATGTTAAAAGCTGCATTCTCATCTGGACAGTCACATTTAATTGAAATAATCTACCAAATAAATGCATTTCTTTAACTGGATGTTATTAAAAGAAATATTCCAATGCTAACATAGAATAAATGTAGTCAAATGGTCCCTTAGAAATGGAGGACAGCTGTTTTTGGTTAAATTGTTTTAGCATATGAAATAACTAGGAGTTACTAAAGGTCCCATGAGTCATTTTGTAGTGATAAACACTGAATCCATGCCTGGCCACTGCTGCAAGAGTGTGGTGGTGGTCGTGTCCAAGGAAGACCATCTTGTTTCTAAGGAAAAAAAATGTTACATTTATGGTAAATTATATTTGCAAATGTATATTTCTTAAATTGCATGTTAGTAAAAAAAAACTTATGCATATGGCAGATTAATTAAATTAAATGTGAAGTCAAAGGAGAGAATACCTTGTTAAGTTCCCCAATATAAATATAGACTAAAAAGAATTGAAAGATAACTGAGAAGAAACTTAAATTAGCATGTCTTCATCTCAAAATCTTACCGTTTTTATGCATAACATTGTGTACCCTGTATAGTTTGTTTCTATAATTGTATAATTATAAAAAAGAAATCGCACTGAACCATGGTTTTTCCATGTTATATTTGACAGTTTACCATTTCATAATTGTTGTGCCAACATCCTGTAACAGCCAGCCATACTTTTCTTCTTTTTGGCAGTGGGTATTGTTCTTAGTGTGTGCCATTTCTCTTTAAGAAAGTTTAACCCATGCAATCTGCTCCCACCTCACACACCTGTAGGTTAAAAAGACTCCTGTTGAAAAAGGTTCCTTCCTTTATAGATCCTACGAAAGTGTTCCTCTTGTGTCTGCTTGTTTACCGATTTAGAATTATGCCCTGTCCGCTCCAAACTGTTGTCTGGATTATTGACTTCACCGGCCGTCTTTTGATACACTTTTGTCAGCTAACTAGGACTACTGCAAGAGCCATCAGGCGGAGACCTTTCTTTGCAATGCCTGAGCTCATTTTAATGACACACTTTTGACTTACATTCAAAGTCAACTCAGTTAGTAAAGTCCCTGTCCTGGCCCACCTTGCTAAGCACTAGTCCATGACCACTTTTCTAAAAAAACTTGGGTAAAGGTGACAAAAGAGGAGTATTGCACCGGGTATTGCATCCCCCCCCCCCTAGAATACTGATGTTCAAGGCTTGTTACAATTGTTACAATTACAAGAACATTAAATATTGCTAATACAATTTTCAGATTTTGGAAGGTGGGTAGAAAGAATGAAACAGAAAAATTAGTCTGTCCTAAAGGGGCTCCAGGCCTAATTATAACTAGACACACCCTTAAAAATATTCTAAAATATGTAACTGCTAAATGTATTCACTATAGAGCTCTTTGTGAACCTGTGGTTATCCCAAAAGGTCTGGTTAGAGTTCTTTATTTGGCTTAAAAATAAAAAACTTGTAGAGAAAGTAAGATAAGGCACATCAAATGAGATTTATCAAGCTGTCTGTGCAAGAATTCGGGAGTAATTAGTTGTTGTTTGAAAAAGGAGAAAAGCCTCTGAAAAAGGGGTCATGGTTTTGTCGAAAAAAGTTAGTGTGCCCCAAAATTAATCAGTTTGGCACATTAAACTAGACCAACTAATAGATGGTACAAAGCACTTGTCAACAGTAATGGTCTTATAGAAGACACATAAATCCCCCTCTTATATCTGGTGCTCCCTGCACTTACACAGTGATTTAATGAAGCCAGAGTAGTACATCCTAGCTTCATTGCGCATTTGCGTATCTATGGCACATACACAGTGAGCCTGCAGTATATTACAGCGACTTAATTGCATAACTGCACAGGCACTGAGTGTACACTGAGGTACTTATATTAGTCTGTTTTTCTTCTCTGGGCCTGTGGGAGAACCTGCAGGGTGATTTGGCACACTAAATCACTATTCCATTAGGAACTGTTGGTGGTTTTGTGTCCCAAATTGCCCTGACAGGTTCTAATTAAATATAGTTAAAGGAGTCTAACAGACTTAACAAATGTAGGACCTATATATTTGATGGCTATGTAAAACATATATCCTGCAGCACTGCTACACAGTATAATTAGAATGCTTTATAACATGTGTAGTAGTCTCGTAGATTTGTTCAGCTTTCATTCCATTTATTGGGAGTCAAGTCTGCAGTAGATGTGCACATTTGCCACACAATATATTCTATATATGCTATTTCTTGCTGTACTGCATGCTCGTAGCTGGTGCTTCAAACAGTTGATACCATGCTGATATCATATTAATGACCTATCCAATTCATAGGTTAATAGTATGTTTTATGCTAGCAGAACATCCTTAAAGGGGTATTCTTGTCCAGGCATTGACCTTTAATTTAATTAATTTGCAACATTTCTTCAATGGGTAGTTATTAAAAAAAATTACCCGTGTGAATATAAATTTGCGTAAATGTAGTTATGTAGTCCCTTAGACACAAAACAAACTGTCCTTGGATACAACCACTGCTGCTGGAGTGACTCCTCAAAGAAACAAGCTGTTTTTGCATATGAAAAGGAGTCCCTGCATGTTCCACAGCCATCTTATGGTAATGACCTCTGAATCCAGGTAGTTTGGGGCCTTAATAGTGCATGTCTAGCCACCAATACCAGGGTGCAAGGCTGGTTGTATCCAAAGACAACATGGCTAAATTTATGGGAAATTATCTTTACACGGTTACATTTTGTTTTATAACATGCAATAAAAGAAATGGCAGATTAATTAAATTAAATATGAATGCTCAGATGCAAATAACCCTTTAAGAAAAAAAATTCTCCGGCCACTCGATGATTGAAGAGTGCATTAGTGAAAACGATGAGACAGAGTACAGACAAGTCATTCTTAACTTTGTTGAAAGGAGTCCGATAATAGAAATGGCCTGATACTAAATGTAAAAAGACCAAAACAAAAGGGAATTAAATCTATGGAAGAAGCTGAGGGAGATGCTTCCAATGACCATTAAAGATCAGGAAATTGAATGTGTAAAAACCTAAAAAAATACCTGGATGATGACCTAAGCTTTACCCCTAATTGTGAAAAGGTGTACTATAGGGTCATGTCCCTTCTGTTTTCTAGAAGAAATTAAGATCATTTCACATCTGCAGCATAATGTTAAAAATGTTCTATGACACTGTTATTGCCAGCAGGGTTTTCTATGCCGTAATATGCTGGAGTGGCAATGTGAGTTAAGGATCACAACCCACTAAAAAAGTCTGTGGATAGAGCTCAAGACATAATGGATATGCAACTGAAATCAATAGAGGCTGTCGGGTGTGAAAGATCTCTTACCAAATTCACATCAATTATATAGAACATGCCTCACCCCATGAACAACCTGACCCTTATCAGAAATGTAGCAGATGTCACCGATAGCGACCGGGCCGGACTATAGGTTCCCAAATGTTCTCCCTTCCAAAAACAATTAAACTGTATAAAAAGGAACTGCTCCTTGCACATGAAATTAGATAGAAAGAATCCCTTGCCCTATTGTGTAATTGTCTGTAAATACCATGGCTGTTATGTACAAATCAATTTAGTACAACATAAATAAAATTGTATCATAATGCATTGAAACCTGTGCTTTTTGTCTTGGTACTCATTTTCCATACCTTTCAAAAATACATGTTGGGGCATATTTATCATACGCTGGCACTCGTGTAGAAAAAAAGGCAGCCGGCGACTTTTCACATATGTAAAGTCGCCGGCGGCAGCAAGTGCTCAGGTGCGGGGACAGTAACACCTCGCGCCGGCCCTCTCCTAGCCGGCTGCGCCCTCCGCTCGGCTGATCGCGCCCCCACCCTTCACTCCCTCACGCCCCACTGGTGTGAAGGTGGCGGATCGGGGCAAATAATCGCAAGTGCTAGCAATAAGCTAACATTTGCGATTATTTCAGGGTCTCTGCGCCACTGACGTAGCGCAGAGGTCCTGATAAATATGCCCCGTTGTCTTTCTCCATGAATGTTAATTAAGCAGGTTGTTTATCTAAAAGTATTATCCAAACTTTCAATCACATATTTTGTGCAGTGTGCAGTCTCATAAATACTGAGCTGCTCCACCTCCTTTATTTCTATTTTTTTACGTAGGTGGATTTTATAGGATTTAGGAAGTTTTTGAACCTTTACAAATTGTAGAGAAGCCAGAACTATATAATTTTTGGATACAGTGGGTGCATTTTAAATTATGTACCAGCAATGGTATTAAATTATCATTAAAGGCATTTGTGCACAGCTTTTTTATGTAATTAAGTTTACTTACGCACAAAAATCTCATAAAACTCTCATCAAAAAATGTAAATTTCTTATCTATTACAACTAGGATTTCCAAAAGAGTGTGTCATAATTTCTTGGTTAGGACAATTTTCAGTTCTGCTGCATGGACCATGGCTTTTAAATGGTCTGATGGTGAGTTACAAGCCCTCATGTAAACACATTAGCTTTTTGTAATAAAATATTAAAACCTTTCCTAGAGCATGAATATCTTATGTGCTTTATTTTGCTTGGTTTAGTTTGAAAACTAATTACTGTATTTAAAATGGTAGTGAATAAATGAAACAATGTATGAAGTGATAACACAGATCGAGCTAGTCCTGGATTGGACCTGTCCTTAGACTTTTTTATTGTTTGTGAAATATTAAGACTGTGCCATGTTTTATTTTCTTTTGTGCTTTGTGGCCTAAAAGAAGATAGGGAGGAATTCATAATCATGAACATATAAAAATAAAATATTTATAAGTTTAGTCATCAAAAAAAAATATTAAACAAGGAATTATTACAGCAAACATCCACCCAGATGAAAATACTTTGCTCATGTTTCTCGAGTACAGACACAAGTCAAGGCTTTTGCCAGTAGTCCATGTGGAATTTATCATGGCTTGTACAAGCTTTTTGGTGTTCAAGCCATAAAAAACTTGCATCCGGGAATTTCACCCTCCCTTCCTACATAACCCTCACGCCAAGTAAGGGGATGCACTGGCATATTTGCTATAGCTCGTGACAGGCATCTGGCTAAAGCAGAAATCTATGCCAGGGAAGACCTAGTGTTGAATTCATCTAGTGGCCAGAGCCTCATAATACATCGGGCACCTTCTGGGCTGGTGGGGAATATCATGACTATGATATTGGTGCACCCATTCCCGCCCTTATTTACTCCTAGTTTAAACCCTCACACTTTCACCTTGTTACGATTGTTAAACCTTCCTTTCTATTTATCTTTCTTTCTTTTTATATCTGTATCAATAACATTATCAACTTATACAGACCATAGAGCTAAACTTGCCATAAAATCTATTCCCAGGAATGAATTGATATTCTCAGTTTATAAAGTTGAAGGTTATCACCAAAAGTCAATTCCTTGAAGTATTTAAAATGATTTTTAGTAACAATAGACTTATTTTTGATTAGCAGACCATTTGTTGTCTGGCACAAAGTATTAACAGTACTTGCACCCAACAACAATTAAAAAATTGACATATTGACGTGTTTCTATATCCAACATATCACATTCAACAGGCAATTTGATTGGGATCGAATAAACTGAGAGGAACTCAGCAATTTGATTTTGTCATTTTATAATTTTGTCTAAAAGGTTTTGTTTTTTTTTTTTTTTTATTTTACTTATATTTAGATCTCAACTTATTCTGGGTTTTGGAGTCCAGTGATTGGGCCTTATTAGTGATTAGTGGATCTGTTGAACTTCTGCTGAACCCAAATTAAAAAAAAAAACATTCAGTAACACCTGTTATCAGTGCTGGCACTGTTTTAATGCCACTGGAAGTTGAATGCAGCATTTAAATTAACCACGGCCGCATGTGCATTGCAAGTATTTTAAGTGTCACTGGCGACTTAGCCAGCACCTATCGTGGGTGATAACGGCAGGGGTAGAGCAAAACTTATAATGATTTTACAATTCCAATCCACTGAACACCAGTCCTCATCAGTGATTGACAGTGATCTCTGACTCAACTCTAATCTCAGTGGGCTCCTAAAGGTAGAAATAATGTAGATGTCAACCAGTAGTCATTAAAGGTTTTCCCACAAAACAGATTCAGCAATATTTTAATTGGGCCTGGTCCCCTTTAAAATTTTAATATTATAATGAATAGTATATTTTCCTATATACCATTTATACAATATTTACATTCTTTTTGCATTATGCATATTCTATTCTATTACCCTTAGTATATATGCAGAGTTCAATGAAATGCCCTATGTTGCTCCTTTCCTTGGCACATCAATGAGCAGTAATCTGACAATCTTTTTTACCCTTGAAGAGAATCGATCATGACAGGTCCATTTATGTATTTATGAAGTATGCTTTTATGTGTGAAGGCTTGGTGTACCAAATGACTCATGCTTTGCCATACTAATGTAGCACAGAGCAGGGCAAGTTCAGGAAGTCTAAATCTTTGTACCACAGCCTTGGCCTACGTAATGATGAGGCATGCATCCTTGAAAATTGCATTTGTCCAGAGTGATGGATCTTCCATAAACATTAATATTCTACTGTGAATGCCCTATTATAATAATACGTCTAAAATAATAATATTCAAAGACTTTGCACGCATTATTATGTGAGCTTTATTAATAATTGTTTAAAATGGGATTAAATATACAGTTCACTGTATTCTGTTATGAGCGGTAATTTATTAATGACCTGACCTTGCCTATCTTTGAAGTTGTAAGAGTTCATTTAAGGGTTTCATGTACTCTTTGTTAGTTGTTTCATCCATTATCCTATTTCACCTTGATGGACATCTGCAATGCCTTCACTTAATCAGAAGCTGTCACTGTTCCTTATGAGGTATTATAATGTGTGTGTGTCAAATTAAGACAAATACTGGTAATGAAATTGGTCTGGAGGAGTTGAAGAATCATGTACTTTATTTATCAACACCTGTGTTATAGGGAATAAGAAATACATGTTATACATTGATCTACTTATTCTAACCTAAAATAATCAAATTAACATAAGATTCTTACTTTACATTTTTGATCCAATTGTTACTTCTTGTTACCTCTTAACTATGTCTAGATATGTAGATAACTTATGGATCAGTTTGCATACTGCAAAAGACTTACTTACATAATACACCACTTTGACAGTTCTAGAATACCAAGTTGTTAAAGAATAACAATAATTATTTTTAATGTATAAATCTTAATGAAATTTCACCCATAAAAGCATGGAAAAACCACCATGTTATCTAGTACAGTAAATAGAAGGGTGCATTTTACGATCTATCTATCTTTCTATCTAATTTTATACCTTTTTGTTTTATGCTAGTCTGATATTACATTTTTAACTTCTAGAACACTTGCTACTTCTTTCTTTGTAACACCTCCCCTTTTAAATTTAGTGATTCGATAAAGATTCTTTTGTTTTCCTAAAAAAGGAAAGTTCAAATGTGACAAAATCAGTTGCCAACATTACAGACCCATACAAAAGCCTTTTGAAACGCAGCTCACTTCCTGTACTAAAATGTGACCCCTATAAATAGATGTTAGCTTCTTTTCCAGGAACACGCTCTTCATATTTACCATTTCTTTTTAAGTGTGTTTTTTACTTGTTTAAAATACTGCACACATAAAGACAGTGCACCCACTGTAATATACTAAAAAATACTGATGATGCTTTTCTTGCAAAATATTGCAATGTAAATATTTGAACACAAAGTTCGGTAAGTAAGCTGTCAATGACAACCATCACCATTAAAGATAATAGTCAGTGTCATCTTAATGTCATAGACTAGTTACTGATAACATCTACTATGAGGTTATTTAAATCAATAGGATAGTTTATTGCACTGCTCTTCTAAACTCTATGTCCCCATTTAACGGTCAATGCCTATTAACTCCCCGATGCAGCTATTCTCTTCATCCAATATTCTACCCTGGTTCTGTTCATATTGAAAAAGGCCTTACTAAACTGTGGTACTCCAACTATGAGCAATGGTTTCTCACTCTTGGCTTCCCCTCCAAATCACTCTTCACATTTAAGATGTCCTGTGTAATGCTCTCATTCTCAAACTCCAGCTCCTCCTTCCTTTGTCCTCTATGAACACCCTTAGCTATCCCCAACTACTATACAACTTCATATAAATAATTCACCTTGGGGGATATCTTTAGAGATTTGACCAGGTTTGAGAAATAACTGAGCTCCTCATCATGAACCACTAAAATACTTAAATCTTGTTCTTGTGTCACAGTTCTGGTGCTCCTACCCTATTTATTTTGAAGCAGTAGATCCAGGCACTTAAACATGCTCAAGAAATAAATTTAATTGTTGAAATATTCAAAGGTTGCTTAATGTTTGAAATGGTGGCTGATGGAGGGAAGGAGATAAGATAAGCAAAATCACTTTGGATATTCTTGAGCATTCAATTTTGAGTGATTGGATCTTATTTTCAGCTACTAAACTAGTGGCCTAGTTATATAGATTCTTAATGACGGAGAGCTCTGAGAAAAGGAGCTGGACACATTGGCAGGCATTCATTAATAGTGTTGCAGGGTCTGTGATTTGACGCACAAATTGTGCTCTAAGTTACAGTAGGATGTTACATTGTAGAGCGAAGGCTTAATGAATTGGTGTAGTTGAAATAAAACTTGATAGAACAGCCTTTAGCTGATCTAACTTCACAGTGTTAGAAGTGTTGGTATTCCAAAGCTGCATCTAAATTGAGTGACCAAAAAAAAATGTCTGAAACGCAGAAAATTTGTGGTGCCAACGCTTCATAAATGCTAAAATTAAAAGCCGATGACAGCTACTATTTGGGGTATAGTCAGTGATGGCTGGTGGTACAAATGTCAAGGAGAAGCCAGTAAGCTACTTGTACTGTTGAGAGTATTTAGATACAGGTCTAGGAGAGGATAAAGTAAATCATTGCTTCGGGTAATAGAAGGCCCAGCTATACCTCTGGCTACTCTCTGCTTGGTATAGTCTGCTATTAGTGGATGTCATCCAGCATCTGGTAGCCTGAGATAGCTTTGATACAGTTGGCTAGAACATTGCAGGGTTTTCTACAAGTGGATGTCTGTTGGACATGTAGCTTGAGGTGTTACATTTTGTGTTAAGTGTATTGTAGAAAACCAAGTATGCAATTGGCTTATGATGCTTTTCAATCTTTCATTTTTTAGTGCATTTTTTATTTTGAAAAGTTCTGTCTATCTGTATTTGTAAGCTGGTTAAATAAGACACCGAGCATGGCACAGGCTGCAAAGTGTACTGATAAACCCTACAACACACTGCAGCATTCAGAGCTTCTAATTCTGAGTGATATTACAAGCATTTGTTGTGCGTTTTGAATATGGATGAGTAACCAAAGGGCTGCTGATAGAAAGAGCGTAATGCAAAATATGAGCAGAGTATGTAATAACAGTGGTTATGTTCAAATATCTCTCGTTTAGCAATCCAAATGGGGCACAGTCTCAGGAAAACAGATGGCCAGCTTTCACACTCGATGAACAACATTACCTTATGTTAGACACAGAAGACTTAAAGACAGAACGGAAAATGCGTGCCAAGCAGTGCAGATTCTGGAACAAATTCTATCCAAAAGTCCTGCAGTTAACAGGTAAATAGAAAACATAAAGTTGAAAAGAACTTCATAAACTTAATGTGCAACTTGATTGACATGGAAATGTATTTATTATCACAGTATTTAAAATGAAAGATATTCTGTCTTTGAATGTTTACCAACTCTTAGAGGAAACTGTGTTACAGGGTTACCATGTATTACTGACTTTCAGTGAAAGTTATTGAGTTTTAATATGGATTTTAATTGGATAATGAAGATGCCTCCATAGTGCTGTGGGATTTGAAATGACTATGCCAAACATTCCCTTGTTGCCCTTTACATACTGCAGGCCGTGTAGTCTGTCAGTCAACCAGCAAGTGTGCTTATTAGTGAGGACTCCATGCCTCTTCTAGCCTGCTACAATGACCCAATGACTCCAGGTATTCCAATAGCATACAGCCTGCAATGATTTAAGAGAATCTGTCAGCTCTCTGGTCACATATAAACGAAACACATAAGCCTTAGTTATTACTCTGTTGTACCACCATCCCACTTTTATTGAGGAAATCAGTGGCCGCACCACAAGGAAACTTCGCTTTTTATGAATACATATCAGTATGCTACGTGGAGCAGGAAGCCATTTGGCAAATGGCTCCACTTGCTGTGTAGTGGGTGGCCAAGAACTAATACCACCAACTTGGTGCTGGGGCAGCATGTTGCGCCTCTACTGATCAGTAATTGAAGGCCCAGCGAATCAATAACATTTGACCAGAAAATATATTCAATAGGAGCATGAGTGGTCCTTGAGAAAAGGAACATAGTGAATTGATTAAAAATAAAGTTTACCAGCTTCAAACGTGTTGAACTTTATAAGCTTTACAGAAATCTTCTCTATGATACATTGGCAAGGCCGCATGTGCTGGTACACATTTTTTCTTTCTGCTATTTCTTATAAGATGAGTTGAGCAAAGACGAACATTGAAGGTTTGGGCTTCCGAACCCAGACATCAGCCAGAACTTTTAAGATCGGTGAACACGTACCTATATAGGATTCATTCATCCCTAGTATTAACCCACTGGGGAAGATTTATCAGAAGTATCAGAGAGCAAGACCATTCTAGTTGGCTCATGGTAACCAATCAAAGCTCATCTTTCATTTTCTGCAGAAGTTTATAAAGTGCTGTCTCTGTTTGATTGCCACAAGCAACTAGAACTGTTTTGCTATCAAACACTTTAGAAAAATCTCACCAAAAGTTAAACAAGTGGAGGAGTGGAAAATAGAAATTTTTTATGTATCTCTATATGCCACCAGGTTCTTTTCATCTATTAAAAGGAATGGACTCTTGGGATAGGGTTGTAATATTTATGACCTTACAATACATATGTTCAGCCTCATCTGGAACACGTGTTTTATTTCTCGGCACCAGTTTAGAAAAAGCATGACCTGGAGATGAAGAGGGTACAAAGGAGAGCCACAGAAATTAGAGATATGGAGGATGAGGAAAGATTAAAATAATTAGATTCATGTAGTTTCGAGAAGGGTACGTGATTAATGTATATAAATATAACAAAGATGGTGAAACTTTGTTCCAGTTTAAATCACATCAAAAAACTAGGGGACCAGAGAAAAAAATCTCCAGAGGAGACAAGCCTTCTTTACCATAAGAACCGTAAACTGTAGAACGGAAAAGCCTGCCTGGTCACAACAGAGACTGCAGAAAGCTTCGAAATGTGTCTACATGGCTTCTTAAAGATTTATTTAGTCTCGAAAAGAGACGACTAAAAGGAGACATGATTAATTTGCTGATACAAAAAATATGGTGGAAAGTCATTTCAGATTAAATCAAATCAAAAGACGAGGGGGCGTTTAGAGAAAGCATGGTTTAATCACAAGTCAACAGGGTTTTTTTACTATAAGGACTGTGAATCTGTGGAATAGCCTGCCTCAGGTGCTGGTCACAGTAGAGACAGCAGAGAGCTTCAAAAAGGGTCTAGATGCCTTTTTTTTACACCTAAATAACCTTGACGGTTATGTTATATAGAATTTTTTCCCCTAAATGCCTTCCTCATGCAATCCCCTCCCTTCCTTGGTTGAACTTGATAGACAAGTGTCTTTTTACAACCGTATAAACTATGATACTAAGAACAATAATGTTGTGATTTAACATCAAATTATGTTCCTTTAAATCCCCTCCCCTCAGCACCTTCCCTTGCCTCCTTTGTTGAATTTACGAACATATGTCTTTTTTTCAACCATCCTAACTGGCTATGTAGGTATGTACAGCATATGTCTCTGATTATGAATAGCATCCAATATTAGACCATGATGGACTGAGCAATGTGCAGAAATATATATTTTTTATGAGAACCTTTACTATTAGTGAAAAATATCTCCATTTACATGTAGTCTACAGTGTCTGACCCTTGTTTAACTCTGTTGTGGGAGATTTTGCAGTGCCATACAAAATTGCACGGCAGCCTGTATGACCTATGATAATGGATATATCTATTTATAAATACATTTTAGGTGAAGTGATTGTCTAAACTGCAAACTTATATGCATACCTTATATTCTGATTGCATTCATCTATAAATACATTTTAGGTGGGATAACTGTCTTGATTAATTTCCCTAATACAAAATATACACATGTTTTCAAGGGCATGCAATCTTATATGCACCTCAAGGGTTCCAGAATCTTATTGCTCATTTGTTATCCCTTTTCAGGGCCGGATTCAGGTTTCAGTAGGCCCCTGGACAAGAGAGCCTTAGTGGGCCCCTTTGCAGTGAACTCATGTGACAAGAAACTAAGAAAAATGTTCCCAAACGTTCCCAAATGTTCCCAATTCCCAAACAGCCCTGTTATGGTTATTTTATATAAAGCCTCCTCATAGTTTAATTATATAAAACCCCATGATAGTTCTAGTATATACAGTCAGCCATTGATTCATTATATACAGCCCCCTCACTAGGCATTTCCAGGCTGCTGGAGACTGAGATTCAACCACGTGGACCCCCCCAGCATCTCTGGTCCCTGGCACTTGCCTGGGTTTGCCTGGTGCTTGCACCAGCCCTGTCCCTTATTACATGTTGCCCTCAAAGATTCTGCATAACTTGTGTATGGACATGTCAGATACAAGTAACTAGTTACATTTCTGCATTTTTTTTTGCATCAAGCTCAGTGCAAGGGCAGTTTATTCTAATTAGAGGTGGAACAGAACACACTAATCTTACTTTATTAGCGACAGTCTCATTTCTGTCTAAGGTAGTCATTTCACATAGATTGATGAGGTCAGTGTTAATAAGATGCATGACTTATGATTTGATTTGTGTGACCTTATCACTAAGAAAGTAAACAGGTGGCAATAATATATCACACTGTGTGTCCTTCTCCTGCCTTTCAGGATGTGAATTCCTCAGTGGAATTACAGCGTTACATTGGGTTGAATTTCTATGAAGTAATTAACCAGATCAATTATGTATGAAGACATATGTTTAATGATGTTTATGTTTCTATTGTCACAGGTGTTATTATCAAGGGCTGCTTTATTACATTAAGCTCCATTGAGATTCTGAGAAGGATAAAAGACTAGAAATGGAGATATTCTAAGCAATGAATACGCTTTTTAAGTTAACTGAAAGAAGTTTCCGTACAAAAGTTTTCTCACTTTTGCAATTAAAGAAAGAGCGATAATAATGGAGATGGTGACAATCTTCACCATTCATTTGGCAGCAGCATTATCGTGACTGCTTTAATAGCTGTAGTTGTGTTTTATTTAACTTTATTGGAGTCTTACTGTTCGCTGTTCTGTTCCCTGATAAAGAACATTCTCGACTCTCTGGCAGCTGGCTACAAGTATATGAGCAAATAACCCACGGTTCCATGCAGGGGATGATTTGGAGAATTGGGACAATAGTTGTACCCTCTGTGCTATAAAAAGCCAATCTATTGCACTGGTCAATAAAGTAAAATATCAATGTAAGAGTCTGACTTGTTGCTATGAAAACTAATCAGAACATTTGCTTGAAAAGATTTTCTTTTTTGTTTAACAAAGCTACACAAGCAATTTCTTCAAGCGCCACTTTATTTTCAAGCACAGTATACTTACGTCCTAAACATTATGTTACAACAGTTTGGACATGTTTAGTACTTAGTTCTGGATCAATATACAGTTAGGTGAATCCACCACTGCAACACTGAGCTTGGTGGCCCCCAAAGCCCTCCATGAGTTCTGCAGAACCTTTAAGTACATCATACAAATATTCAGCATACAACATTTCAATTACCCTATAATAATATGGGTTGATTACAAAGAAAGATTCCCAGTTTATATCTATAAGCTTTGTATGCTTTGGATGACTAACATTACATAAATATAATGTCTGGCCAATCTGTATCCTGGGCCTTATTGATCACATTGCAGCATATAGAGCTAAGAGCTAAGGAGCTAAGAGGGCATATATTTAAGGCCCAGGTTTGTCAGCAGGTTGCTAACAGGGCTCCTAGTATCATAACAGTCCAAGGCATGGGAATAAAAAGAAATGAGTCAGCTATGTCTTAGGAATTTTTGAATGCATGTCAGGTAATATTTGCATGTGGTGGGCCCCGTTTTTAGATTTTTTGGTGGGCATTCCTGTGCAACAGTAGAATAAAGCAAGAAAATTGGAGCAGCACCTGTGTAGGTAGATCACGGTGCAAATCTTCAAAAGCAGCTGATCCAGACGCATCAAAAGTTCTGGTGAACTTTTGATACATCTGGATTACCTGTTCAACAGCATATGTAGGTATAAAAAATGTATATGTAGATATAAAAAAAATCTACACAATCCTTCTTAAAGTGAACCTGTAACCAGTAATGAAATGTTTAGCTGGTGACAGGATCACATTTGCTATGCTCATTTTAAAAATGCATTTGATAGCATTCTGAATTCTGCCACTAATTTATAAAACTTTCACATTACCAGGCTCCTCTTCCTTCAGCAAAAGGGAGGGCAGCTGCAGCAGCCTGTGTGTCTGTGTCTCAATCCCCTCATGAATTCCTCGCTACTTCATACCATCCCCCTCATGGGAGGAAGTGAGGAGGAGAGCTGGAAGATGTAGAGTAGAGGAGACGCAATGCAGACACTACCATAGCTGCTTTCCTCCCACACACGCTTATGACGGGGAGCCATAATTATAAATAACGTTTTATAAGATACTGAAATGATTCAAGCATTTTGAAAATCAGCAGACACAGGCTATTGGAACTTGTCATCAGCTTAGAATGTAGATCACGGTGCAAATCTTCAAAAGCAGCCGATCCAGACACATCAAAAGTTCTGGTGAACTTTTGATGCATCTGGATTACCTGTTCAACAGCAAATGTAGGTATAAAAATGTATATGTAGGTATAAAAAAATCTACACAATCCTTCTTAAAGTGAACCTGTAACCAGTAATGAAATTTTTAGCTGGTGACAGGATCACATTTGCTATGCTTATTTTAAAAATGCATTTGATAGCATTCTGAATACTGCCACTAATTTATAAAACTTTATTTCACATTACCAGGCTCTCTGCCTTCAGCAAAAGGGGAGGGCAGCTGCAGCAGCCTGTGTGTCTGTGTCTCAATCCCCTCATGAATTCCTCGGCTACTTCATACCATCCCCCTCATGGGAGCAAGTGAGGAGGGAGGAGCTGGAAGAGTGTAGAGTAGAGGAGACGCAGTGCATTTTAATAGTACAGCAATGGTATTTACATATCAATTAAAGGCATTTATGCACAGCTTTTTTTATGTAATTAAGTTTACTTACGCACAAAAAATCTCATAAAACTCTCATCAAAAAATGTAAATTTCTTATCTATTACAACTAGGATTTCCAAAAGAGTGTGTCATAATTTCTTGGTTAGGACGGAGAATTTCAGTTCTGCTGCATGGACATGGCTTTTAAATGGTCCGATGGGTGAGTTTACAAGCCCTCATGTAAACACATTAGCTTTTTGGTAATTAAATTTAAACCTTCCTAGAGCATGAATATCTATGTGCTTTTTTGGTTGGTTTACTTTGAAAACAATACTGTATTTAAAATGGTAGTGAATAAATGAACATGTATGAAGTGTAAACACAGATCGAGCTAGTCCTGGATTGGACCTGTCCTCGACTTTTTTATGTTGTGTAAATATTAAGACTGGTGCCATGTTTTCTTTTCTTTTGTGCTTTGTGGCCTAAAAGAAGATAGGGAGGAATTACTAATCAGAACATATAAAATAAAATATTTATAAGTTAGAGTCATCAAAAAAAAATATTAAACAAGAATTAATACAGCAAACACACCCAGATGAAATACTTTGCTCATGTTTCGTAGACAGACACAAGTCAAGGCTTTTTGCCAGTAGTCCATGTGGAATTTATCATGGCTTTGTACACAGCTTTTGGTGTTCAAGCCATAAAAACTTGCATCCGGGAACTTTCACCCTCCCTTCCTACTACCCTCACCCAAGTAAGGGATGCATGGCACATTTGCTATAGCTCGTGAACAGGCATCTGGCTAAAGCAGAAATCTATGCCAGGAGACTAGTGTGGAATTCATCTAGGGCCAGAGCCTCATCTACCATCGGGCACCTTCTGGGCTGGTGGGGGAAGATCCTGACTCCTGCTAGATGCAACCCCATTGGTGCACCATTCCCGCCCTTATTTACTCTAGTTTAAACCCTCAACACTTTCACCTTGTTACGATTGTAAACCTTCCTTCTATTTATCTTTCTTTCTTTTTATATCTGTATCAATCTTTTCCTAACTTATTCAATTACAGACCATAGAGATAAAACTTGCCATACAATCTATTCCCAGGAATGAATTGATATTCTCAGTTTGAAAGTTGAAGGTATCACCAAAAGTCAATTCCTTGAAGTATTTAAAATGATTTTTAGTAACAATAGACTTTGCCCTTCTCCTTAAAATGGGCTGCACTATTTTTGATTAGCAGACCATTTGTTGTCTGGCACAAAATATTAACAGTACTTGGACCCATAACAATTAAATTTACATATTGACATGTTTCTACCTTACTATAGATCAACATCTACCTGTCTTGAAGTGGCCTTTCTATTATGCTCATTGTTTGGTCATTTTATGGTTTAAAATAGTCTCTAATAGTCTGTAACATAACATTAATACATTAATTCCCTTGAGGGAATTTACTAGCAAATAAAAATCTTCACATATCTGACAGCAGTAATATAATGAAGGGGGGGGGGGTGTACTGCGCTTTTGCTAAGGCCTTTAATTCCTAATAAACGTACATACTTTAGCTGTACAGCAGCCATCACAAACAGCTGATGATGTACACTTACCAGTAGATACATGTACTCTACTTTTGAGATTAGTTGTATGCCGGGAACAATGGTAAAGAGAGAAGAACTTGCGAAAAAAAAAATACAAAAAAACATACTTATTAAGACCATGTGACTATATGAAAAATTATCCAATCACATTCACAGGCATTTGATTGGGATCGATAACTGAGAGGAACTGAGCATTTGATTTTTATTTTATAATTTTGTCTAAAAGGTTGTTTTTTGTTTTTTTTATTTTACTTATATTAGATCTCAACTAAGTCTGGGTTTGGAGTCCAGTGATTGGGCCTTATTATTGATTAGTGGATCTGTTGACTTCTGCTGAAGCCAAATTAAAAAAAAAACATTCAGTAACCTCCTGTTTCAGTGCTCGGTACGTTTTAGGCATGGAAGTTTGAATGCAGCATTTAAATAACCACAGCCGCATGTGCATGCAAGTATTTTAAGTGTCACTGGCGACTTAGCCGCACCTAATGGGTGAAACGTGCAGGGGTAGAGCAAAACTTATAATGAGTTTACATTCCAATCACTGAATACCAGTCTCCAGTGATTGACAGTGATCTCTGACTCAAACTCTAATCTCGTGGGCTCCTAAAGGTAGAAATAATGTAGATGTCAACCAGTAGTCCATTAAAGCTTTTCCCACAACACAGATTTCAGCAATATTTTAATGGGCCTGGTCCTCTTTAAAATTTAAATATTATAATGATATAATTTTTCCTAGTACCATTTTATACAATATTTACATTCTTTTGGCATTATGAATAGGTCTATTCTATTACCCTTAGTTATATGCGAGTTCAATGAAATGCCCTATGTTGCTCTTTCCTTGCCACATCAATGACCAGTAATCTGACAATCTTTTTTACCCTTGAGAAGAATCGATCATGACAGTCCATTTATTATTTATGAAGTATGCTTTTAGTGTGAAGGCTTGGTGTACCAAATGACTCATGCTTTGCCATACTAATGTAGCACAGAGCAGGGCAAGCAGGGTCTAAATCTTTGTACAACACGCCTTGGCCTACGTAATGTGAGCATGCATCCTTGAAATTGCATTTGTCCAGAGGTGATGGATCTTCATAAACTTAATATTCTACTGTGAATGCCCCTATTATAATAATAGTTTAAATAATATATTCAAAGACTTTGCATGCTATTATGTGAGCTTTATTAATTTGTTTAAAATGGGATTAAATATACAGTTCACTCTATTCTGTTATGAGCGGTAATTTATTAATGACCTGACCTTGCCTTCTTTGACAGTTGTAAGAGTTCATTTAAGGGTTTCATGTACTCTTTGTTAGTTGTTCATCCATTATCCTATTTCACCTTGATGGACATCTGCAATGCCTGTCTTAATCAGAAGCTGTCACTGTTCCTTATGAGGTAATAATGTGTGTGTGTCAAATAGACAAATACTGGTATGAAATTGGTCTGGAGGAGTTGAAAAATCATAACTTTATTATCAACACGTGTTATAGGAATAAAGAATACATGTTAACATTGATATATTTATTCTAACCTAAAATATCAATTAACAATAAGATTCTTACTTTACATTTTGATCCAATTGTTACTTCTTGTTACCTTTTAACTATGTCTACGTATGTAGATAACTTATGGATAGTTTGCATACTGCAAAAGACTTACTTACATAATACACCACTTTGACGGTCTAGAATACCAAGTTGTTAAAGAATAAATGTCCACTATTATTTATGTATAATCTTAATGAATTTCACCCAATAAAAGCATGAAAACCACCATGTTATCTAGTCGTAAATAGAAGGTGTTTTACGATCTATCTATCTTTCTATCTAATTTTATACCTTTTTTTTATGCTAGTCTGATATTACATTTTATACTTCTAGAACACTTGCTACTTCTTTCTTGTAACACCTCCCCTTTAAATTTGTGATTCGAAAAGATTCTTTTGTGTTTCCTAAAAAAGAGTTTCAAATGTGACAAAATCAGTTGCCAACATTACAGACTCCATACAAAGCTTTGAAACGCAGTCTCACTTCCTGTACTAAAATGTGACCCCTATAAATAGATGTAGCTTCTTTTCCAGAACACGCTCTTCATATTTACCATTATTTTAAGTGTGTTTTTTTTACTTGTTTAAAATACTGCACACATAAGACAGTGCACCCACTGTAATATACTAAAAAATACTGATGATGCTTTCTTTGCAAAATATTGCATGTAATATTTGAAACAAAGTTCGGTAAGTAAGCAGTCAATGACAACCATCACCATTAAAGATATAGTCAGTGTCATCTTAATGTCATCAGACTGGTTACTGATAAACATCTACTATGAGGTTTTAAATCAATAGGATAGTTTATTGCACTGCTCTTCTAACTCTATGTCCCCATTTTAACGTCAATGCCATTAACTCCCCGATGCAGACTATTCTCTTCATCCAATATTTCTACCCTGGTTCTGTTCATATTGAAAAAGGCCTACTAAACTGTGGTACCCAACTATGAGCAATGGTTCTCACTCTTGGCTTCCCCTCCAAATCACTCTTCACATTTAAGATGTCTGTGTAATGCCTCATTCTCAACTCCAGCTCCTCCTTCCTTGTCCTCTATGAACACCCTTAGCTATCCCCAACTACTTACAACTTCAATAAATAATTCACCTTGTGGGGATATCTTTAGAGATTTGACCAGGTTTGAGAATAACTGAGCTCCTCATCATGAACCATAAAATACTTAAATCTTGTTTCTGTGTCACAGTTCTGGTGCTTAAGGTGTCCTACCCCATTTATTTTGAAGCAGTAGATCCAGGCACTTAAAAGCTCAAAAATAACTTTATTGTTGAAAGATCAAAGATTGCTTAATGTTTTTGAGATGAAAGTGGCTGGATGGAGGGAAGGAGATAAGATAGCAAATCACTTTGGATATTCTTGAGCATTCAAATTTTGAGTGACTGGATCTTATTTTCAGCTACTAAACTAGTGGCCTAGTTATATAGATTCTTAATGACGGGAGCTCTGAGAAAGGAGCTGGACACATTGGCAGGCATTCATTAATAGTGTTGCAGGTCTGTGTTTTTGAAGCACAATTGTGCTGTAGTTACGTAGGATGTTACATTGTAGAGAGGGCTTAATGATTGGTGAATTTGAAATAAAACTTGATAGAAACAGCCTTTAGCTGGTCTAATTACACTAAAATGCATTGGGTGTTAGAATGTTGGTATCCAAAGCTGCATCTAAATTGAGTGACCAAAAAAAAAATGTCTGAAACGCAGAAAATTTGTGGTGCCAACACTTCATAAATGCTAAAAAAAAGGCAGATGACCGACTATTTGGGTATAGTCTGATGGCTGGTGGTACAAATGTCAAGAGAAGCCAGTAAGCTACTTGTACTGTTGAGAGTATTAGATACAGGTCTGGAGAGGATAAAGTACAATCATTGCTTCGGGTAATAGAAGGCCCAGCTACACCTCTGGCTACTCTCTGCTTGTATAGTCCTGCTATTAGTGAGTCATCCAGCATCTGGTAGCTGAGATAGCTTTGATACGTTGGCTAGAACATTGCGGGTTTTTCTACAAGTGAGCTGTTGGACATGTGCTTGAGGTGTTACATTTGTGTTAGTGTATTGTGAAAACAAGTATGCAATTGGCTTATGATGCTTTTCAATCTTTCATTTTTTAGTGCATTTTTTTATTTAGAAAAGTGAAATTTTCACAGTCAGGCAACACAGTTCTGTCTATCTGTATTTGTAAGACACCGAGCATGGCACAGGCTGCAAAGTGTACTGATAAACCCTACAACACACTGCAGCATTCAGAGCTTTTAATTCTGAGTGATATTACAAGCATTTGTGGTGTTTTAGTGAACAAATGGAAGTAAACCAAAGGGCTGATGAGAAAGAGCGTAATGCAAAATATGAGCGAGTATGTATAACAGTGGTTATGTTTCAAATATCTCTCGTTTAGCAATCCAAATGGGGCACAGTCTCAGGAAAACAGATGGCCAGACTTTCACACTCGATGAACACATTACCTTATGTTAGAACAGAAAGTTAAAGACAGAACGGAAAATGCGTGCCAAGAGTGCAGATTCTGGAACAAATTCTATCCAAAAGTCCTGCAGTTAACAGGTAATAGAAACATAAAGTTGAAAAGAACTTCATAAAACTTAATGTGCAACTGCTTGGCATGGAAATGTATTTATTATCACAGTATTTAAAATGAAAGATATCGTCCTTTGAATGTTTACCAACTCTTAGAGGAAACTGTGTTACAGGGTTACCGTGTATTCACTGACTTTCAGTGACAGTTATTGAGTTTTAAATGGTTTAATTGGATTGAATGAGATGCCTCCATAGTGCTGTGGGATTTGAAATGACTATGCCAAACATTCCCTGTTGCCCTTACTAGCAGGGCCGTGTAGTCTGTCAGTCAACCAGCAAGTGTGCTTATTAGTGATGACTCCATGCCTCTTCTAGCCTGCTACAATGACCCAATGACTCAAGTCTTCCAATAGCATACAGCCTGCAATGATTAGAGAATCTGTCGCTCTCTGTCACATATAAACGAACCTCAGCCTTAGTTATGCTCTGTTGTACCACCATCCCACTTTTTATTGGGAAATCAGTGGCCGCACCACAGGAACTTCGTTTTTAGAATACATATCAGTATGCTACGTGGAGCAGAGCCATTTGGAAATGGCTCCCTTCTTGTAGTGGGGGCCAGAACTATACACACAACAACTTGTGGGGGGCAGCATGTTGCGCCTCTACTGATCAGTAACTTGAAGGCCAGGGAATCAATAACATATTTGACCAAAAATATATTCAATAGTAGCATGAGTGGTCTCGAGAAAAGGAACATAGTGAATTGATTAAAAAAAAGTTTCCAGCTCAAACGTGTTGAACTATATACGCTTTACAGAAATCTCTCAATGATACATTGGCAAGGCCGCATGTGCTGGTACACATTTTTTCTTCTGCTATTTCTTATAAGTGAGTTGAGCAAAGACGAACATTGGAAGGTTTGTGGCTTCCGACCCCAGACATCAGCCAGAACTTTTAAGATCGGTGAACACGTTACCTATTAGGATTATCATTCCCTAGTATTAACCCCACTGGGGAAGATTTATCAGAGTATCGAGAGCAAGACCATTCTAGTGTGCTCATGGTAACCAATCAAAGCTCATCTTTCATTTTCTGCAGAAGTTTAAAGTGCTGTCTCTGTTTGATTTGCCACAAGCAAACTAGAACTGTTTTGCTATCCAACACTTTAGAAAATCTCAACAAAAGTTAAACAAGTGGAAGAGTGGAAAATGAAATTTTTATGTATCTCTATATGCCACAGGTTCTTTTCATCTATTAAAAGGAATGGACTCTTGGGATAGGGTTGTAATATTTATGACCTTACAATACATATGTTCAGCCTCATCTGGAACACGTGTTTTTTCTCGGCACCAGTTTAGAAAAAGCATGACCTGGAGATGAAGAGGGTACAAGGAGAGCACAGAAATTAGAGTTATGGAGGACTGAGGAAGATTAAAATTAATGATTTATGTAGTTTCAAAAGGGACGTATTAATGTATAAAATATAACAAGAGATGTGAAACTTTGTTCCAGTTTAAATCACATCAAAGAACTATGGAGGACAGAGAAAAAATCTCCAGAGGACAAGCCTCTTACCATAAGACTGTAAACTGTAGAACGGAAAAGCCTGCCTGTCACAGCAGAGACTGCAGAAGTTCGAAATGTGTTCTACATGGCTTCTTAAGTATTATTAGTCTCGAAAAGAGACGACTACAAAGGAGACATGATAATTTGTGATACAAAAAATATGGTGGAAAGTATTTCAGATTAAATCAAATCAAAGAGAGGGGGCGTTTGGAGAAGCATGGTTTAATCACAAGTCACACACGGTTTTTTTACTATAAGGACTGTGAATCTGTGGAATAGCCTGCCTCAGGCGCTGGTCACAGTAGAGACAGCAGAGGCTTCAAAAAGGGTCTAGATGCCTTTTTTTTACACCTAAATACCTTGACGGTTATGTTATATGAATTTTTCCCTAAATGCCTTCCTCATGCAATCCCTCCCGTCCTTGGTGAACTTGATAGACAAGTGTCTTTTTACAACCGTATAACTATGATACTAAGAAACATAATGTTATGATTTAACATCAAATTATGTTCCTTAAATCCCCTCCCCTCAGCACCTTCCCTTGCCTCTTTGTTGAATTTTCGAACATATGTCTTTTTTTCAACCATCCTAACTGGCTATGTAGGTCTTACAGCTATGTCTCTGATTATGAATAGCATCCAATATTAGACCATGATGGACTGAGCAATGTGCAGAAATATATTTTTATGAGTAACCTTTACTATTAGTGAAAAATATCTCCATTTACATGTGTTCCAGTGTCTGACCCTTGTTTAACTACTGTTGTGGGAGATTTGCAGGCCATACAAAATTGCAGGCAGCCTGTATGACTATGATAATGGATATATCTATTTATAAATACATTTTAGGTGGAAGTGATTGTCTAAACTGCAAACTTATGCATACCTTATATTCTGAGCATTCATCTATAACACATTTTAGGTGGGTAACTGTCTTGATTAATTTCCCTAATACAAAATATACACATGTTTTCAAGGGCATGCAATCTTATATGCACCTCAAGGGTTCCCAGTATCTTATTGCTCATTTGTTATCCCTTTTCAGGGCCGATTCAGGTTTTCAGTAGGCCCCTGGACAAGAGAGCCTTAGTGGGCCCCTTTGCAGTGAACTCATGTGACAAGAAACTAAGAAAAATGTTCCCAAACGTTCCCAATTCCTCACACCCTGTTATGGTTATTTTAATATAAAGCCTCCTCATAGTTTAATTATATAAAACCCCATGATAGTTTCTATATATACAGTCAGCCATTGATTCATTATATACAGCCCCCACTAGGCATTTCCAGGCTGCTGGAGACTGAGATTCAACCCACGTTGGACCCCCCAGAATCTCTGTCCCTGGCACTTGCCTGGGTTTGCCTGGTGCTTGCACAGCCCTGTCCTTATTACATGTTGCCCTCAAAGATTCTGCATAAACTTGTGTATGGACATGTTCGATACAAGTAACTAGTTACAGTTCTGCATTTTTTTTTGCATCAAGCTCAGTGCAAGGCAGTTTATTCTAATTAGAGGTGGACAGAACACACTAATCTTACTTTATTAGCGACAGTCTCATTTCTGTTAAGGTAGTCATTTCACATAGATTGATGAGGTCAGTGTTAATAAGATGCATGACTTATGATTGATTTGGTGACCTTACACTAAGAAAGTAACAAGTGGCATAATATATCACACTGTGTCCTTCTCCTGCCTTTCAGTGTGAATTCCTCAGTGGAATACAGCGTTACATTGGTTTAATTTCTATGAAGTATACCGATCATTATGTATGAAGACATATGTTTAATGATGTTTGTTTCTATTGTCCAAGGTGTTATTATCAGGGGCTTTATTACATTACCTCCATTGATTCTGAGAAGGAAAGACTAGAAATGGAGTATTCTAAGCAATGAATACGCTTTTTAAGTTAACTGAAGAAGTTTCCGTACAGTTTCTTCTCACTTTGCAATTACAGAAAGAGCGATAATAATGGAGATGGTGACAATCTTCACATCATTTGGCAGAGCATTTCGTGACTGCTTTAATAGCTGTAGTGTGTTTTATTTATTTATTGGAGTCTACTGTTCGCTGTTCTGTTCCCTGATAAAGAACATTCTCGACTCTCTGGCAGCTGGCTACAAGTATATGAGAAATAACCCGTTCCATGCAGGGGATGATTTGGAGAATTGGGACAATAGTTGTACCCTCTGTGCTATAAAAAGCCAATCTATGCACTGGTCAATAAAGTAAAATAATCAATGTAAGTCTGACTTGTTGCTATGAAAACTATCAGAACATTTGCTTGAAAAGATTTTTTTTTTGTTTACAAAGCTACAAGCAATTTCTTCAAGCGCCACTGTTATTTCAAGCACAGTATACTTACGTCCTAAACATTATGTTACAACAGTTTGGACATGTTAGTACTTAGTTCTGATCAATATACAGTTAGGTGAATTCCACCACTGCAACACTGAGCTTGGGGCCCCCAAAGCCCTCCATGAGTTCTGCAGAACCTTTAATACATCATACAAATATTCAGAACAACATTTCAATTACCCTATAATAATATGGGTTGATTACAAAGAAAGATCCAGTTTATATCTATAGCTTTGTATGCTTTGGATGACTAACATTACTAATAAATGTCTGGCAATCTGTATCCTGGCCTTATTGATCACATTGCAGCATATAGAGCTAAGAGCTAAGGAGCTAAGAGGGCATATATTTAAGGCCCAGGTTTGTCAGAGTTGCTAACAGGCTCCTAGTTATCAACAGTCAAGGCATGGGATAAAAAGAGAGTCAGCTATGTCTTAGGAATTTTTGAATGCATGTCAGGTAATATTTGCATGTGGTGGGCCCCGTTTTAGATTTTTTGGTGGGCATTCTGTGCAACATAGATAAACAAAAAATTTGAGCAGCACTTGTGTAGGTAGATCACGGTGCAAATCTTCAAAAGCAGCCGATCCAGACACATCAAAGTTCTGGTGAACTTTGATGCATCTGGAATTACCTGTTCACGCAAATGTGGTATAAATGTATATGTAGGTCTAAAAAAATCTACACAATCCTTCTTAAAGTGAACCTGTAACCAGTAATGAAATTTTAGCTGGTGACAGGATCACATTTGCTATGCTTCTTTAAAAATGCATTTGATAGCATTCTGAATACTGCCACTATTTTAAAACTTATATTCACATACCGCTCTCTGCCTTCAGCACAAGGGAGGGCAGCTGCAGCAGCCTGTGTGTCTGTGTCTCAATCCTCATGAATTCCTCGGCTACTTCATACCATCCCCCTCATGGGAGAAGAGTGAGGAGGAGACTGGAAGAGTGTAGAGTAGAGGAGACGCAGATGTGCAGACACTACCATAGCTGTTCCTCCCCCACACACGCTTTTGACGGGGAGCCGAATTATAAATACGTTTTATAAGATACTGAAATGATTCGAGCATTTTGAAAATCAGCATAGCACAGGCTATTGGAACTTGTCAGCAGCTGAAAATGACATTCCCGGCAACAGGTTTGTACCACCTTTCATATAACTTTAATGTTGACATTTAAATGAAAAACTACAATCTTTCGGGTGAAATAAAAAATATGAAGTAAAGTATTACTAACCCCTACTGATGAACATTGGGCCTGAATGTCCAGGTCAATTTTTACTTCTTTTTACATATTCTTTTCTTTATAAAATTGCCAATAATTTTATACAAAATGTAGTTTTGTCATTTTTACTTAAACGGTTAAGGAAGCGGCCCTTTCCTGTTTTTTCATGTCCATTTTCACTCCCACCTTCAAAAATCATAATATTTTTTTTTACACATAAAGGCTGTGTGATAGCTTGTTTTCTGCGTAATAAATTGCACTTCATAGTGATGGTATTAATATTCCATGCCATGTACTCAGAAGCGGGAAAAAAATTCTAAATGCCTGAATGGTGAAAAAACGCATTTGTGCCATTTTCTGTGGGCTGGATATTACGTCTTCACTGAGCACACCCAAATGACATGTCTACTTTATCTTGGGTTGGTTACAATAAGGGATACCAAATTTGTATAGGTTTTAATATTTTCATACATTTACAAAAATTAAAACCTCGTACAAAAATTTTTTTCGTTTTGCCAGCTTCTGGCGCCAAAACTTTTTATATTTGTGTACGGAGTTGGGGTGGTGGTAATTTTTGCGAAATTGATATATTTTCAATGCTGCCATTTTTAGGACTGTACAATCTTTTGATCACTTTTTATAGATTCTTTATATTTTCAAAATTGCAAAAAAGTGCCATTTTTACTTTGGGCGCTATTTTCCGTTACGGGGCTAAACGCTTTGAAACGTTATAGATTTGATAGATCGGGCATTTTGGACGCGTTGATACCTAATGTGTTTATGATTTGTACTGTTTATTTATATTTATGTCAGGTCTAGGGAAGGGGGGTGATTGAATTTTTTAGGTTTTTTTATTATACTTTTAAACTTTTTTTATTTTCTACTTTTCAGACTTCCTGGGGTACTTTCTCTAGGTTGTTGATTGATCCATCATTACTGCCATACTACGTATGGCAGAATATGGGGATTTTCCTCCTAATTTTTTACAATGTGCTATTCAGCACATTGATAAGAAGGGTTAAAACGAATAGCCTCGGGTCTTCGGAAGACCCGAGGCTACCATGGAGAAGCCCCACTCACCGTGACGTCACGGGAGGGATGATCCCAGGAAAGTGGCGCCCATGCTTTGCGGCAGCCATCGCTGTGAGACACACACCGATCGCGGTGTTACCGGAAGTCTTTGCTGCAATAAGCAGCAAAGACTTACCGGCTATGGAGAGGGCTCAGCCCGTGAGCCCTCTCCATGCAGCGTGACTCGAACCGCCCCAGTGATACACGAGGGGGGGCGCGCAACGGTTAAGTATTTTTTAAATAAGTAAAACTTTTACCAAATATGTTATATATGCTACAAACTGGAGATATCCCTTCTTAAAGTTACAACGCGAATACAAAGCTGTACATAAAATTTTTTTAGTATATATTTAAGGGTGGATACCTCCGTTGTGTTAAGAATCTTACAAATCTATACATCATATTGAAGGGGAGATTCTTCTGTTTAAGTGAGGAGGGAGGAGCTGGAAGAGTGTAGAGTAGAGGAGACGCAGATGCAGACACTACCATAGCTGCTTCCTCCCCACACACGCTTATGACGGGGAGCCAAGTAATTATAAATAACGTTTTATAAGATACTGAAATGATTCAGAGCATTTTGAAAATCAGCATAGCACAGGCTATTGGAACTTGTCAGCAGCTGAAAATGACATTCCCGGCAACAGGTTTGTACCACCTTTCATATAACTTATAATGTTGACAATTTAACTGAAAAACTACAATCTTTCAGGGTGAAAATAAAAATATAGAAGTAAAGTAATACTTAACCCCCCTACTGATGAACATTGGTGCCTGAATGTCCAGGTCAATTTTTCACTTCATTTTTACATATTCTTTTTCTTTATAAAATTTTCCAATAATTGAATACAAATGTAGATTTTGTCATTTTTTTACTTAAACGGTTAAGGACCGGGCCCTTTCCTGTTTTTTTCATGTCCATTTTTCACTCCCCACCTTCAAAAATCTATAACTTTTTTATTTTTACACATAAAGAGCTGTGTCATAGCTTTTTTTCTGCGTAATAAATTGCACTTCATAGTGATGGTATTAAATATTCCATGCCATGTACTCAGAAGCGGTAAAAAAATTCTAAATGCAGTGAAAATGGTGAAAAAACGCATTTGCGCCATTTTCTTGTGGGCTTGGATATTACATATTTCACTGAGCACCCCAAATGACATGTCTACTTTATTCTTTGGGTTGGTAACATTAAGGGGATACCAAATTTGTATAGGTTTTATAATATTTTCATACATTTACAAAAATTAAAACCTCCTGTACAAAAATTATTTTTCGATTTTGCCAGCTTCTGGCGCCAATACTTTTTTATACTTGTGTGTAACGGAGTTGTGGTGTGTAATTTTTGCGAAATTGATACATTTCAATGCTGCCATTTTTAGGACGTACAATCTTTTGATCACTTTTTATAGATTCTTTTATTTTTTTCAAATTAGTGCAAAAAAGTGCCATTTTTTACTTGGGGCTCTATTTCCGTTACGGGCTAAACGCTTTGAAAAACCGTTAATAGATTTGATAGATCGGGCATTTCGGACGCGTTGATACCTAATGTGTTTATGATTTTGTACTGTTTATTTATATTTATGTCAGGTCTAGGGAAAGGGGGGTGATTTTTGATTTTTAGTTTTTTTTTATTATCTTTTAACTTTTTTTATTTTTACTACTTTTCAGACTCCCTGGGGTACTTTTATCCTAGGTTGTCTGATTGATCCTATCATATACTGCCATACTACAGTATGGCAGAATATGGGGATTTTCCTCCTAATTTTTTACAATGTGCTATCAGCACATTGTAATGAAGGGGTTAAAACGAAATAGCCTCGGGTCTTCGGAAGACCCGAGGCTACCATGGAGACAGATCCCCTCCCGATGACGTCACGGGGAGGCATGATCCCGAAAGATGCGGCGCCCATGCTTTGCCGGCAGCCATCGCTGTGATAACACACCGATCGCGGGTGTTACCGGTAAGTCTTTGCTGCAATAAGCAGCAAAGACTTACCGGCTATGGAGAGGGCTCAGCCCGTGAGCCCTCTCCATGCAGCGTAACTCAACCGCCCACAGTGAATACACGAGGGGCGGGCGCGAACCGGTTAAAGTATTTTTTAAATAGTAATAACTTTTACAAAATATGTTATAATATGTTAACAAACTGGAGATACCTTCTTAAAGTTCATCGCGAATACAAAGCTGTACTAAAAAATTTTTTAGTAATATTTAGGGTGGATACCTCCATTGTGTAAGAATCCTTACAAAATCTATACATCATATGAAGGGAGATTCTTCTGTTTAAAAGGACATATAATTTATGGGGAAATTTAACATTAGTCCTATGAAGCTTCTTGGCGTATAATTGTCGCAAATTTGTTGCAAACATCATTTTTTGGTGGGTTTTTTTTTTTTGATGAGAAAAACGCAATTCTTCTAAGTTACACAATGGCAAAAAAATCACCACAGAGTGTGCAACACCACATTTATCAACTGAGAATTGTCTATTGGCCTTTGAAGTTGGTCTCTGTCAAGATTGTTATAAACGTCCTTTGTGGCAGTCCTGAAGGGTTTAAGTACCCTTTCCATTTTTTATCAGCAATGGCCCATCTGCTTTATAGTTCACAAACCTCTGGCCACTCTGTCTTGTACATCCTTTTTATTGTTGACAGAAGCCAGTGTGGCCAAAAAAGTTGCAGAAAATATCTTTGAGCTATAGTAAAATCATCCCTGATTGCATTAAACTAAGAAGTAGACCATTTATCTCTACTGTAGCTACATATTTTAACCACGTTTATATTTGATTGGCTACTTTAGACACAGCTACATCTCCAACTACACCAACCTGTGTTCCCCTGTAATAATTACCCTGAATCTCTGTAGTGTAAACATACATTCATCTATATTAGGTAACATAAGTAATTTTTTTTCTATCTAATACGCCCCCTTGAACACATATATTTATATAATACAAATGTAATATAAACCAAACACCCCATGTAAAATTGTAACCAAAAGTAACAATTAAGATGGGTGAATCGAGTCTAAGAAATCAGACTTCGTTTTAGAATTTCAGGAAAATTTTGTTCAGCACGAATCCAAAGTTTACGGTGATTGGTGGAACAAATTTATTTTCCCCTTTATTAGCAAAATGGCACTCGCACAATGTGTTAACATGGAGCCGAGAACCTCTGGAAGTAAGTAAAGGTAACACCCTCAACCATGTGCAGACCGGCAAGCCAAGCATAGCTAACCGGCAGACTTATGTGTGTTACAGCCCTAAAAAACAACGGGCCTTTGTAATTCTGTCTTTCACAGCTGCATGTGCGGTCTCTAGTGTCCTGCTGCTTGTCTCAGGAGTGATTTGCTAAATGTGCGGGAAGGTGTCCAGACTTGGGGTTCTGTATTCCCTAATCTCATTCTATTTGTTGCTAATAGTTGGATATCAAGAATCCGTGTCAAATCCTCAAAGTTGATTAAACCATATGTTCAGACAGAGTGGCGGTGGAGCAGGCACAGGTCGGCTAGGCATCAGTCAGTGGAATCGCAGCTGGGTTGGCCAGACTTCCGGTTGTCGATTCGTGGTTACTCGATTGGTTTACTCAGTTCATCACTCCTCCCAAATGACATCCTGACCACCTTTCTGTGGGCAGAAAGTGAGGCGTGGCTAAAAGGATAAATGTTGGCACCATGGCCCTTGCGTCACACATTGCAGCGTCACAATCCAATGCCGGGAAAAACGGGTCCTCAGATTGGTCCATCCTATACTGCCACAACAACAGATCATCAACCTGTAGAAGGCATGCCCATTTCATATGTCAGCTCCAGCACCTCTGCTGAAGGACCTGTGTTGTCTTTGACAACCTGGGTCCTTTACACCTGGTCCAGATGCTCCGCTTCTCACTATTCCCCAATGGCGCTAGTATTCGTGAAAGAGGCAATTACAAGGACAACTGTAGGCGTCCAGAAAGGAGAAGAGGGAAGGAGGAAAAAGGAAGAAGGGGAGAAGGGGGGGAAGGAAGGGAAGAAGGGAAAAGAGGGGGAATAGAAAAAGGAAAGAACAAAGGGAGGTGAAAAAAAGAGGGAAGGAAAGGGAAGAAAAAAAGGGAGGTGAAAAGGAATTACAAAATCACTCAAAATAGAGAAAAAAGGGGTAAGGACGGGAAGATCGTGGAGGCAGGGGAAGCAGCGCGAGGGTGCAGCAGGTAAATATGGTAAGACTACGGTTGATGTAACGACACAACTAGGGAGGTCATGCTAAGCACACCACAAACAAAAACTTGAACAGGAGACCACCATTGTCTCCTCCTACGTTGGTCAATAACTGCTGCTTCCTTCTAAGAATTTCCTTGCCTTCCGCATCTTCACTCACCCCAAAGTCCGAAGGGCTGCTCCCTCATACCAACATGTGCAGGGGACACCATCTATGGCTCGCAGGGCTACACCTGGGTGGCCTGAGCGAACACAGTCACACGGGTAGGAACGGGGCTCTGCAGATGCACATAAGAACGCAATGTGTGGCCGTCCAGCAAACTAGAACTGTTTTGCTATCAAACACTTTAGAAAAATCTCAACAAAAGTTAAACAGTGGAAGAGTGGAAAATAGAAATTTTTTATGTATCTCCTATATGCCACCCGGTTCTTTTCATCTATTAAAAGGAATGGACTCTTGGGATAGGGTTGTAATATTTATGACCTTACAATACATATGTTCAGCCTCATCTGGAACACGTGTTTTATTTTCGGCACCAGTTTAGAAAAAGCATGACCTGGAGATGAAGAGGTACAAAGGAGAGCACAGAAATTAGAGATATGGAGGATGAGGAAAGATTAAAATAATTAGATTTATGTAGTTTCAAAAAGGGGACGTGATTAATGTATATAAATAACAAAGATGGTGAAACTTTGTTCCAGTTTAAATCACATCAAAAAGACTAGGGGACAGAGAAAAAAAATACAGGGAGACAGCCTTCTTTACCATAAGAACTGTAAACTGTAGAACGGAAAAGCCTGCTGGTCACAGCAGAGACTGCAGAAAGCTTCGAAATGTGTCTACATGGTTCTTAAAGTTTATTAGTCTCGAAAAGAGAGATAAAAGGAGACATGATTAATTGTGATAAAAAAAAAAATAGGTGGAAAGTCATTTCAGATTAAATAAATCAAAAGACGAGGGGGCGTTGGAGAAAGCATGGTAAAAATTAATCACAAGTCAACAGGGTTTTTTTAATAAGGAATGTGAATCGTGGAAAGCCTGCCTCAGGCGCGTGGTCACAGTAGAGACAGCAGAGAGCTTCAAAAGGGTCTAGATGCCTTTTTTTTACACCTAAATAACCGTGACGGTTATGTTATATAGAATTTTTCCCTAATGCCTTCTCATGCAATCCTCCCTCTGGTTGAACTTGAAGACAAGTGTCTTTTTACACCGTATAAACTATGATACTAAGAACATATGTTATGATTTAACATCAAATTATGTTCCTTTAAATCCCCTTCCCTCAGCACCTTCCCTGCCTCTTGTTGAATTTTCGAAAACATTGTCTTTTTTATCATCCTAACTGGTATGTAGTATGTACAGCATATGTCTCTGATTATGAATAGCATCCATATTAGACCATGAGGACTGAGCCTGTGCAGAAATATATATTTTATGAGAACCTTTACATTAGTGAAAAATATCTCCTTTACATGTAGTCTACAGGGTCTGACCCTTGTTTAAACTCTTGTGGGAGATTTTGCAGTGCCATACAAAATTGCACGGCAGCCTGTATGACCTATGATAATGGATATATCTATTATAAAAACATTTTAGTGAAGTGATTGTCTAAACTGCAAACTTATATGCATACCTTATATTCTGATTGCATCTCATCATAAATACATTTTAGGTGGGATAACTGTCTTGATTAAATTCCCTAATACAAATATACACATGTTTAAGGGCATGAATCTTATATGCACTCAAGGGTTCCAGTATCTTATTGCTCATTTGTTATCCCTTTTCAGGGCCGGGTTCAGGTTTCAGTAGGCCCCTGGACAAGAGAGCCTTAGTGGGCCCCTTTGCAGTGAACTCATGGAGCAAGAAAATAAGAAAAATGTTCCAAACGTTCCCAATTCCAAACGCCCTGTTATGGTATTTTATATAAAGCCTCCTCATAGTTTATTATTAAAAACCCCCTGATAGTTTCTAGTATATACAGTCAGCGCATTGATTCATTATATACAGCCCCCCACTAGGCATTTCCAGGCTGCTGGAGATGAGATTCAACCACGTTGGACCCCCAGAATCTTGGTCCTGGCACTGCCTGGGTTTGCCGGTGCTTGCACCAGCCCTGTCCCTTATTACATGTGCCCTCAAAGATTCTGCTAACTTGTGTATGGACATGTCAGATACAAGTAACTAGTTACATTTCTGATTTTTTTTTGCATCAGCTCAGTGCAAGGCAGTTTATTCTAATGAGGTGGACAGAACACACTAATCTTACTTTATTAGCGACAGTCTCTTTCTGTCTAAGGTAGTCATTTCACATAGATTGATGAGGTCAGTTGTTAATAAGATGCATGAATATGATTTGATTGTGGACCTTACACTAAGAAAGTAAACAGGTGGCAATAAATATACCACTGTGGTCCTTCTCCTGCCTTGGATGTGAAATTCCTCGTGGATACAGGTTACATTGGGTTGAATTTTATGAAGTATTAACCGATCAATTTATGTATGAAGACATATGTTTAATGATGTTTATGTTTCTATGTCACAGGTGTTATTATCAGGGGCTTTTATTACATAAGCTCATGAGATTCTGAGAAGGATAAAGACTAGAAATGGGAGTATTCTAAGCAATGAATACGCTTTTTAAGTTAACTGAAAGAAGTTTCCGTACAAAGTTTTCTCACTTTTGCAATTAAAGAAAGGCGATAATAATGGAGTGGTGACAATCTTCACCATTCATTTGGCAGCAGCCTTATCGTGACTGCTTTAATAGCGTGTAGTGTGTTTTATTTAACTTATTGGAGCTTACTTGTCGCTGTTTGTTCCCTGATAAAGAACATTCTCGACTCTCTGGCAGCTGGCTACAAGTTATGAGCAAATAACCCACGGTTCCATGCAGGGGATGATTTGGAGAATTGGGACAATAGTTGTACCCTCTGTGCTAAAAAAGCCAATCTTGCACTGGTCAATTAAGTGAAAATATCAATGTAAGAGTCTGACTTGTTGCTATGAAAAATAATCAGAACATTGCTTGAAAAGATTTTCTTTTTGTTTAACAAAGCTACAAAGCAATTTCTTCAAGCGCCACTTTATTTTCAAGCACAGTATACTTACGGCCTAAACATTATGTTACAACAGTTTGGACTGTTTAGTACTAGTTCTGGATCAAATACAGTTAGGTGAATCCACCACTGCAACAATGAGTTGGGGGGGGCCCCAAAACCCTCCATGAGTTCTGCCGAAACTTTAAGTACATCATACAAATATTCAGCATACAACATTTCAATTACCCTATAAAATATGGGTTGATTACAAAGAAGATTCCCAGTTTTATCTATAAGCTTTGTATGCTTTGATGACTAACATACATAAATATAATGTCTGGCCAATCGTATCCGGGCCTTATTTGATCACATGCAGCATATAGAGCTAAGAGCTAAGGAGCTAAGAGGGCTATATTTAAGGCCCAGGTTTGCAGCCGGTTGCTAACAGGGCTCCTGGTATCATAAACGTCAGGCAGGGATAAAAAGAAATGAGTAGCTATGTCTTAGGAATTTTGAATGCATGTCAGGAATATTTGCATGTGGTGGGCCCCGTTTTTAGATTTTGGTGGGCATTCTGTGCAACAGTAGAATAAAGCAAAAAAAATTGAGCAGCACTGTTGTAGGTAGATCACGGTGCAAATCTTCAAAAGCAGCCGATCCAGACACATCAAAGTTCTGGTGAACTTTTGATGCATCTGGATTACTGTTCAACAGCAAATGTAGGTATAAAAATGTATATGTAGGTATAAAAAAAATCTACACAATCCTTCTTAAAGTGAAACTGTAACCAGTAATGAAATTTTAGCTGGTGACAGGATCACATTTGCTATGCTTATTTTAAAAATGCATTTGATAGCATTCTGAATACTGCCACTAATTTATAAAACTTTATTTCACATTACCAGGCTCTCTGCCTTCAGCAAAAGGGGAGGGCAGCTGCAGCAGCTGTGTGTCTGTGTCTAATCCCCTCATGAATTCCTCGGCTACTTCATACCATCCCCCTCATGGGAGCAAGTGAGGAGGGAGGAGCTGGAAGAGTGTAGAGTAGAGGAGACGCAGATGCAGACACTACCATAGCTGCTCCCTCCCCACACACGCTTATGACGGGGAGCCAAGTAATTATAAATAACGTTTTATAAGATAATGAAATGATTCAGACATTTTGAAAATCAGCATAGCACGGCTATGGAACTTGTAGCAGCTGAAAATGACATTCCCGGCAACAGGTTTGTACCACCTTTCATATAACTTATAATGTTGACAATTTAAACTGAAAAACTACAATCTTTCAGGGTGTGAAAATAAAATATAGAAGTAAAGTAATACTTAACCCCCTACTGATGAACATTGGGCTGAATGTCCAGGTCAATTTCACTTCATTTTTACATATTCTTTTCTTTATAAAATTGCCAAAATTTTAATACAAATGTAGATTTGTCATTTTTTACTTAAACGGTTAAGGACACGGCCTTTCGTTTTTTTCATGTCCATTTTCACTCCCCACCTCAAAAATCATAACTTTTTTATTTTACACATAAGAAGCTGTGTGATAGCTTGTTTCTGCGTAATAAATTGCACTTCATAGTGATGGTATTAAATATTCCATGCCATGTACTCAGAAGCGGGAAAAAAATTCTAAATGCATTGAAAATGGTGAAAAAACGCATTTGTGCCATGTTTTTGTGGGTGGATATGTACGTCTTTCACTGAGCACCCCAAATGACATGTCTACTTTATTCTTTGGGTTGGTACAATTAAGGGGATACCAAATTTGTATAGGTTTTATAATATTTTCATACATTTACAAAAATTAAAACCTCCTGTACAAAAATTATTTTTTCGATTTTGCCAACTTCTGGCGCCAATAACTTTTTTTATACTTTGGTGTACAGAGTTGTGGGTGGTGTCATTTTTTGCAAAATTTGATAATATTTTCAATGCTGCCATTTTTAGGACTGTACAATCTTTTGATCACTTTTTATAGATTCTTTTATATTTTTCAAAATTGCAAAAAAGTGCCATTTTTTACTTTGGGCGCTATTTTCCGTTACGGGGCTAAACGCTTTGAAAAACCGTTAATAGATTTTGATAGATCGGGCATTTTCGGACGCGTTGATACCTAATGTGTTTATGATTTGTACTGTTTATTTATATTTATGTCAGGTCTAGGGAAAGGGGGGTGATTTGATTTGAATTTTTTAGGTTTTTTTATATATTTAAACTTTTTTTATTTTACTACTTTTCAGACCCTGGGGTACTTTTATCCTAGGTTGTTGATTGATCTATCAATACTGCCATACTAAGTATGGAGAATATGGGGATTTTCTCCTAATTTTTTACAATGTGCTATCGCACATTGTAATGAGGGTTAAAACGAAATAGCCTGGTCTTCGGAAGACCCGAGGCTACCATGGAGACAGATCCCCATCCGATGACGTCAGGGAGCAGTGATCCCAGGAAAGATGCGGCGCCCATGCTTTGCGGCAGCCATCGCTGTGATAACACACCGATCCGGGGTGTTACCGGTAAGTCTTTGCTGCAATAAGCAGCAAAGATCTACCGGCTATGGAGAGGGCTCAGCGTGAGCCCTCTCCATGCAGCGTGACTGAACCGCCACAGTGAATACACGAGGGGCGGGCGCGAACCGGTTAAAGTATTTTTTAAATAAGTAATAACTTTTACAAAATATGTTATAATATGTAACAGAACTGGAGATATCCTTTTAAAGTTACAATCGCGAATACAAAGCTTACTAAAAAATTTTTTTAGTATATATTTAAGGGTGGATACCTCCAGTTGTGTAAGAATCCTTACAAAATTATATCATCTATTGAAGGGAGATTCTTCTGTTTAAAATGACATATAATTTATGGGGAAGATTTAACATTAGTCCTATGAAGCTTCTTGGCGTATAATTGTCGCAAATTTGTTGCAAACATACATTTTTTGGTGGGTTTTTTTTTTTTGAGTAGAAAAACGCAATTCTAAAGTTACACAATGGCAAAAAAATCACCACAGAGTGTGCAACACCACATTTATCAACTGAGAATTTTCTGGCCTTTGAAGTTGGTCTCTGTCAAGATGTTTATAAACGTCCTTTGTGGCAGTCCTGAAGGGGTTAAGTACCCTTTCCATTTTGTTATCAGAATGGCCCATCTGCTTATATGTTCACAAACCTCTGGCCACTCTGTCTTGTACATCCTTTTTATTGTTGACAGAAGCCAGTGTGGCCAAAAAAGTAGCAGAAAATATCTTTGAGCTATAGTAAAATCATCCCTGAATTGCATTAAACTAAGAAGTAGACCATTTATCTTCTACTGTAGCTACATATTTATACACACGTTTATATTTGATTGGCTATTTTAGACACCAGCTACATCTCCAACTACACCAACCGTGTTCCCCTGTAATAATTACCCTGAATTTCTGTAGTGTAAACATACATTCATCTAATTTAGGTAACATAAGTAATTTTTTTCTTACTAATACGCCCCCTTGACACATATATTTATATAATACAAATGTATATAAACCAAACACCCTCATGTAAAATATGTAACCAAAAGTAACAATTAGTAGATGGGTGAATCGAGTCTAAGAAATCAGATTCGTTTTAGAATTTCAGGAAAATTTTGTTCAGCACGAATCCAAAGTTTACGGTGATTGGTGGAACAAATTTATTTTCCCCTTTATTAGCAAAATGGCAGCTAGCCACAATGTGTACATGGAGCAGAGCCTCATTCATTACAATGTGCTATCAGCACATTGTAATTAAGGGGTTATAACAATATAGCCTTGAGTCTTCAGAAGACCCGAGGCTACCATGGAGATGGATTGCCGCTCCATCCTAAGCATGGGCACCGCCATCTTTTTGAGGTTACCTGCAGCTTTGCCGGCAGCGATCGCAGTGACAACACCCGCGATCGGAGCTAGCACCGATAGCGGGTGTTACCGGTAAGCCTTTGCTACAATAAGCAGCAAAGACTTACCGGCTATGGAGAGGGCTCAGCCCGTGAGCCCTCTCCATGCAGCGGGACACGACCGCCGCCGTGAATACACGGTGGGCAGTTGTGAACCAGTTGGGTGTTACCGGTAAGTCTTTGCTGCAATAAGCAGCAAAGACTTACCGGCTATGGAGAGGGCTCAGCCCGTGAGCCCTCTCCATGCAGCGTGACTCGAACCGCCACAGTGAATACACGAGGGGCGGGCGCGAACCGGTTAAAGTATTTTTAAATAAGTAATAACTTTTACCAAAATATGTTATAAATATGCTTAACAGAACTGGAGATATCCATTCTTAAAGTTACAATCGCGAATACAAAGCTGTACATAACAGCAAACTAGAACTGTTTTGCTATCAAACACTTTAGAAAAATCTCAACAAAAGTTAAACAGTGAAGAGTGGGAAAATAGAAATTTTTTATGTATCTCCTATATGCCACCCGGTTCTTTTCATCTATTAAAAGGAATGGACTCTTGGGATAGGTTGTAATATTTATGACCTTACAATACATATGTTCAGCCTCATCTGGAAACACGTGTTTTATTTCTCGGCACCAGTTTAGAAAAAGCATGACCTGGAGATGAAGAGGTACAAAGGAGAGCCAGAAATTAGAGATATGGAGGATGAGGAAAGATTAAAATAATTAGATTTATGTAGTTTCAAAAAGGGACGTGATTAATGTATATAAGATAACAAGATGTGAAACTTTGTTCCAGTTTAATCACATCAAAAACTAGGGGACAGACGAAAAAAAATAGCCAGGGAGACAGCCTCTTTACCATAAGAACGTAAACTGTAGAACGGAAAAGCCTGCTGGTCACAGCAGAGACTGCAGAAAGTTCGAAATGTGTCTACATGGTTCTTAAAGTTTATTATCTCGAAAAGAGAGACTAAAAGGAGACATGATTAATTGTGATAAAAAAAAATATGGTGGAAAGTCATTCAGATTAAATAAATCAAAAGACGAGGGGGCGTTGGAGAAAGCATGGTTAATCTAATTCACCAAGCACAGGGTTTTTTTACATAAGGAATGTGAATCGTTGGAAAGCCTGCCTCAGGCGCGTGGTCACAGTAGAGACAGCAGAGGCTTCCAAAAGGGTCTAGATGCCTTTTTTTTACACCTAAATAACCTTGACGGTTATGTTATATAGAATTTTTCCCTAATGCCTTCTCATGCAATCCACCTCCCTCTGGTTGAACTTGAAGACAAGTGTCTTTTTACAACCGTATAAACTATATATAAGAACATATGTTAGATTTAACATCAAATTATGTTCCTTTAAATCCCCTTCCCTCAGCACCTTCCCTGCCTCTTGTTGAATTTTCGAAACATATGTCTTTTTTTCATCCTAACGTGGTATGTAAGTATTACAGCTATGTCTCTGATTATGAATAGCATCCAATTAGACCATGAGGACTGAGCCTGTGCAGAAAATATATTTTATGAGTAACCTTTACTATTAGTGAAAAATATCTCCTTACATGTAGTCTACGGGTCTGACCTTGTTTAAACTCTTGTGGGAGATTTTGCAGTGCCATACAAAATTGCACGGCAGCCTGTATGACTATGATAATGGATAATCTATTTATAAAACATTTTAGGTGAAGTGATTGTCTAAACTGCAAACTATATGCATACCTTATATTCTGATTGCATTCATCATAAATACATTTTAGGTGGGTAACTGTCTGATGTAAATTCCCTAATACAAAATATACACATTGTTTCAAGGGCATGAATCTTATATGCACTCAAGGGTTCCAGTATCTTATTGCTCATTGTTATCCCTTTTCAGGGCCGGTTCAGGTTTTCAGTAGGCCCCTGGACAAGAGAGCCTTAGTGGGCCCCTTTGCAGTGAACTCATGTGACAAGAAACTAAGAAAAATGTTCCAAACGTTCCCAATTCCAAACCGACCCTGTTATGGTATTTTATATTAAAGCCTCCTCATAGTTTAATTATATGAAAACCCCTGATAGTTTCTAGTATATACATCAGCCATGATTCATTATATACAGCCCCCCACTAGGCATTTCCAGGCTGTGGAGATGAGATTCAACCCAGTGGACCCCCAGAATCTTGGTCCTGGCACTGCCTGGGTTTGCCTGGTGCTTGCACCAGCCCTTCCCTTATTACAGTTGCCCTCAAAGATTCTGCTAACTTGTGTATGGACATGTCGATACAAGTAACTAGTTACATTTCTGCATTTTTTTTTGCATCAAGCTCAGTGCAGGGCAGTTTATTCTAATAGAGGTGGAACAGAACACACTAATCTTACTTTATTAGCGACAGTCTCTTTCTGTCTAAGGTAGTCATTTCACATAGATTGATGAGGTCAGTGTTAATAAGATGCATGATATGATTTGATTGTGGACCTTACACTAAGAAAGTAAACAGGTGGCAATAATATATCACACTGTGGTCCTTCTCCTGCCTTGGAGTGTGAATTCCTCGTGGATACAGCGTTACATTGGGTTGAATTTCTATGAAGTTATTACCGATCAATTTAGTATGAAGGACATATGTTTAATGATGTTTATGTTTCTATGTCACAGGTGTTATTATCAGAGGGCTTTTATTACATTAAGCTCATGAGATTCGAGAAGGATAAAGACTAGAAATGGGAGTATCTAAGCAATGAATACGCTTTTTAAGTTAACTGAAAGAAGTTTCCGTACAAAGTTTTCTCACTTTTGCAATTAAAGAAAGGCGATAATAATGGAGTGGTGACAATCTTCACCATTCATTTGGCAGCAGCCATTATCGTGACTGCTTTAATAGCTGAGTGTGTTTTATTTAACTTATTGGAGCTTACTTGTTCGCTGTTTGTTCCCTGATAAAGACATTCTCGACTCTCTGGCAGCTGGCTACAAGTATATGAGCAAATAACCCACGGTTTCCATGCAGGGGATGATTTGGAGAATTGGGACAATAGTTGTACCCTCTGTGCTATAAAAAGCCAATCTTGCACTGGTCAATAAGAAAATATCAATGTAAGAGTCTGACTTGTTGCTATGAAAACTAATCAGAACATTGCTTGAAAAGATTTTCTTTTTGTTTAACAAAGCTACAAGCAATTTCTTCAAGCGCCACTTTATTTTCAGCACAGTATACTTACGGCCTAAACATTATTTACAACAGTTTGGACCTGTTTAGTACTAGTTCTGGATCAATACAGTTAGGTGAATCCACCACTGCAACAACTGAGATTGGTGGCCCCAAAACCTCCATGAGTTCTGCCAAACTTTAAGTACATCATACAAATATTCAGCATACAACATTTCAATTACCCTATAATAATATGGGTTGATTACAAAGAAGATCCCAGTTTTATCTATAAGCTTTGTATGCTTTGATGACTAACATTACATAAATATTAAGTCTGGCCAATCGTATCCGGGCCTTATTGATCACATGCAAGCATATAGAGCTAAGAGCTAAGGAGCTAAGAGGGCATATATTTAAGGCCCAGGTTTGCAGCGGTTGCTAACAGGGCTCCTGGTATCAACGTCCAGGCAGGGATAAAAAGAAATGAGTAGCTATGTCTTAGGAATTTTGATGCATGTCAGGTAATATTTGCATGTGGTGGGCCCCGTTTTTAGATTTTGGTGGCATCTGTGCAACAGTAGATAAACAAAAAAATTTGAGCGCACTTGTGTAGGTAGATCACGGTGCAAATCTTCAAAAGCAGCCGATCCAGGACACATCAAAGTCTGGTGAACTTTTGATGCATCTGGATACCTGTTCAACAGCAAATGTAGGTATAAAATGTATATGTAGGTCTAAAAAAATCTACACAATCCTTCTTAAAGTGAACCTGTAACCAGTAATGAAATTTTAGCTGGTGAAGGATCACATTTGGTATGCTATTTTAAAAATGCATTGATAGCATTCTGAATACTGCCACTTAATTTATAAACTTATTCACATTACCTAGGCTCTCTGCCTTCAGCAAAAGGGGAGGGCAGCTGCAGCAGCCTGTGTGTCTGTGTCTAATCCCTCCATGAATTCCTCGGCTACTTAAACCATCCCCCTCATGGGAGGAAGTGAGGAGGAGGAGCTGGAAGAGTGTAGAGTAGAGGAGACGCAGATGCAGACACTACCATAGCTGGTTCCTCCCCACACACGCTTATGACGGGGAGCCAGTAATTATAAATAACGTTTATAAGATAATGAAATGATCAGACATTTTGAAAATCAGCATAGCACGGCTATGGAACTTGTAGCAGCTGAAAATGACATTCCCGGCAACAGGTTTGTACCACCTTTCATATAACTTATAATGTTGACAATTTAAACGAAAAAACTACAATCTTTCAGGGTGAAAATAAAATATAGAAGTAAAGTAATCTTAACCCCCCTACTGATGAACATTGGGCCTGAATGTCCAGGTCAATTTTCACTTCTTTTTACATATTCTTTTCTTTATAAAAATTGCATAATATTAATACAAATGTAGTTTGTCATTTTTTACTTAAACGGTTAAGGACACGGCCTTTCGTTTTTTTTCATGTCATTTTCACTCCCACCTCAAAAATCATAACTTTTTTATTTTACACATAAAAGCTGTGTGATAGCTTGTGTTTCTGCGTAATAAATTGCACTTCATAGTGATGGTATTAAATATTCCATGCCATGTACTCAGAAGCGGGAAAAAATTCTAAATGCATTGAAATGGTGAAAAAACGCATTTGTGCCATGTTCTCTTGTGGTGGATATTACGTCTTTCACTGAGCACCCCAAATGACATGTCTACTTTATTTCTTGGGTTGGTTACAATTAAGGGGATACCAAATTTGTATAGGTTTTATATATTTTCATACATTTACAAAAATTAAAACCTCCTGTACAAAAATTATTTTTCGATTTGCCAGCTTCGGCGCCAATAACTTTTTATATACTTGGTAACGGAGTTGTGGGTGTGGTAATTTTTGCGAAATTTGATAATATTTTCAATGCTGCCATTTTTAGGACTGTACATCTTTGATCACTTTTTATAGATTCTTTTATATTTTCAAAAAATTGCAAAAAAGTGCATTTTTTACTTGGGCGTATTTTCCGTTACGGGGCTAAACGCTTTGAAAAAACCGTTAATAGATTTGATAGATCGGGCATTTCGGACGCGTGATACCTAATCGTTTATGATTTTACTGTTTATTTATATTTATGTCAGGTCTAGGGAAAGGGGGTTGATTTGAATTTTTAGGTTTTTTTATTATCTTTAAACTTTTTTTATTTTACTACTTTTCAGACTCCTGGGGTACTTTTATCCTAGGTTGTTGATTGATCTATCAATACTGCCATACTACAAGTATGGAGAATATGGGGATTTTCTCCTAATTTTTTACAATGTGCTATCCGCACATTGTAATGAAGGGTTAAAACGAAATAGCCTGGTCTTCGGAAGACCCGAGGCTACCATGGAGACAGATCCCCATCCCATGACGTCACAGGGAGCAGTGATCCCAGGAAAGATGCGGCGCCCATGCTTTGCGGCAGCCATCGCTGTGATAACACACCGATCCGGGTGTACCGGTAAGTCTTTGCTGCAATAAGCAGCAAAGATCTACCGGCTATGGAGAGGGCTCAGACGTGAGCCCTCTCCATGCAGCGTGACTGAACCGCCACAGTGAATCACGAGGGGCGGGCGCGAACCGGTTAAAGTATTTTTTAAATAAGTAATAACTTTTACAAAATATGTTATACATATGTAAACAGAATGGA
>CM033643.1:55273511-55332113 GCA_019512145.1 Engystomops pustulosus | reverse complement strand
GATATCCATTCTTAAAGTTACAATCGCGAATACAAAGCTGTACATAAAAGTATATATAGTATATATTTAAGAGTGGATACCTCCAGTTCTGTTAAGAATCCTTACAAAATCTATACATCATATTGAAGGGGAGATTCTTCTGTTTAAAATGACATATAATTTATGGGGAAGATTTAACATTAGTCCTATGAAGCTTCTTGGCGTATAATTGTCGCAAATTTGTTGCAAACATCATTTTTTGGTGGGTTTTTTTTTTTGAGAGAAAAAACGCAATTCTAAAGTTACACAATGGCAGAAAAATACACCACAGAGTGTGCAACACCACATTTATCAACTGAGAATTTTCTATGGCCATTTGAAGTTGGTCTCTGTCAAGATGTTTATAAACGTCCTTTTGTGGCAGTCCTGAAGGGGTTAAGTACCCTTTCCATTTTGTTATCAGCATGGCCCATCTGCTTTATATTTCACAACCTCTGGCCACTCTGTCTTGTACATCCTTTTTATTGTTTGACAGAAGCCAGTGTGGCCAAAACGTAGCAGAAAATATCTTTGAGCTATAGTAAAATCATCCCTGAATTGCATTAAACTAAGAAGTAGACCATTTATCTTCTACTGTAGCTACATATTTAACACACGTTTATATTTGATTGGCTACTTTAGACACAGCTACATCTCCAACTACACCAACCTGTGTTCCCCTGTAATAATACACTGAATCTTCTGTAGTGTAAAACATACATTCATCTATATTTAGGTAACATAAGTAATTTTTTTTACTACTAATATGCCCCCTTGAACACATATATTGGTATAATACAAATGTATATAAACCGAACATCCTCATGGTAAAATTGTAACCAAAAGTAACAATTAGAGATGGGTGAATCGAGTCTAAGAAATCAGAATTCATTTAGAAATTCAGCAAAATTTCGGTTCGGCATGAATCCAAAGTTTACGGTGATTGGTGGGAACAAATTTATTTTCCCCTTTATTAGCAAAATGGCAGCTAGCACAATGTGTTACATGGAGCAGAGAACTCTGGGAAGAAGAAAGGAACACCCTCAATCACATGTGCAGACATGCAAGCCAATCAGCTACCGGCAGACTTATGTGATGTTACAGCCCTATAAAAACAGACGGCCATTTGTAATTCTGTCATTTCACGCTGCATGTGCTGTCTCTAGTGTCTAGCTGCTTGTACTCAGGAGTGATTTGCTTAAAGTGCAGGGTGTCAGATTTGGGGTTCTGTATTCCCTAAATCTCAATTCATTTTTGTTGCTAAAGTTGATATCAAGAAATCTGTGTCAAATCCTCATAGTTGATTAACCAATATGTCAGACAGAGAGGTGGCAGGTGGAGCAGGTACAGGTCGCAGCACAGTCAGTGGACATCGCAGCATGGGTGGCTAGAGCTGTCGATTGGTTTACTCGATTGGTTTACTAGGTCATCCACTTCCTCCCAAATGACATCTGACAACCTTTCTGTGGGCAGAAAGTGAGGCGTGGCAAAGGAGCTAATGTTGGCACCATGGCCCTGCGTCAACACATGCAGCGTCACAATCCAATGGCCTGGGAAAAACGGGTCTCAGATGTGGTCCCATCCTACTACTGCAAACCAACAGATCATCAACCTGTAGAAGGCATGCCCATTTCATCAGTCAATGCCTCCAGCACCTCTGCTGAAGGGAGCTGTTTGTCTTTGACACCTGGTCTTTTACACCTGGTTCCGATGCTCCTGCTTCTCACTACCCATGGCGCTAGTAGTCGCTGAAAGAGGCAATTACAAGAGACAACTGTATGAGTCCAGCCATCCTAAGGTAAATTAAAGCGACCCTGATCCTGTCTAAGGTTGTTAGACTGCAGTTCCTTTCCTCCTTTTCCCAGTCATGACGCTGCACCCTCAGAGGAACTAATGGCTTGTGCCACCGAGGTAGAGAGTTCAAGAAGCCACAATTTCTTTTTTTCAAAAAACGCCGCAATTTACCAGCCCGTCACAATATGTAGAACACAAGGGGGCCAGTCCTTGAGCCTATCTGTTTCTTCCAAGTTGAACAGCCCGCGACGTGTGCGCTGTAACTATGGTCAGCAGGGGGCCAGTACACACTGTGCTTTACGTCCCACTCCGTGAATGTGCTTCCGCGCCCAGCCACACCAACAACTTAACGAGACCAACCGTTTTCTTTCCTCCACGTGTTCAAACTGCTGCGCCTGCGCCAATGTTCGTTCCTCCTTCTCACCACCACAAGTCTAAGTGCTGCTCCATCATACCACATGTGCCGGACACCGCATGTCTCGCAGTTTCTAACTAACACCTGGTTTGCCCGGGCGAACCAGTCACACAGGGGAGGAACTGCTCTGTCCATCAGCAATAAGAATCAATGTTGTGGCCTTCTCCGGCGTTAACTGCAATCGGAATCATGGTGACCGACAATGGGAGGACATGTGTGTCCGCACCAAAGAGGGATAGGTCCATGCGCCCTGCATGGCACACAATTCAATCTTGTTGCAAAGGTTCCTGAAGTCTTTTCCAACCCATCTAATCTTCTAAAAGGCCACCAAACTGTGCATGCACTTCATCCATTCTTACAAAGCCAAGCACACCCTCCTCACGTTTTCAGCGGCAAAACGGCCGCCCCCAAACATAGGCTGATATGCAATGTTCCACCCGTTGGAATTACACCGCTTCCATTAGTCCATAGGTTAGAATTTAACTTGAATACTTTTGTCCGCTTTTGTATACCGTCTTAAGAAGAGGATGTGGTGGCACACAGGACTTCTAATATATGAAACTAATAGGCTGGTTCATGGACCTATGGGCAGTGCTCTGCAAATGCTAATATTAGAGATGAGTCGAGCACTAAAATGCTCGGGTACTCGTTATTTCGAGGACTAACTTTTCCCGATGCTCGAGTGCTCGTTTCGAGTAACGGGGCCCCATTGAGTCATGGGAGACTCGAGCATTTTCAAAGGGGACCAAGGCTCTGCACCGGGAAGCTTGGGCCAAACAGACCTGGCCTCAGAAAGGATGGAAATAAACCACGACATGGACAGTAACAGCAGGGCAGCATGCATTGATTTCCTCTGAGGCCCTGCTTAAATCGCACCATTATGCCCAAATTATGGGCAACAGCATGGCCATGACATAGTGACCGATGATGCCTAGATAGCATCTAAAACATCCATATTGAACCCTGGACCCTATATGGAGGCATGCAAGATGCAGCGGCGCGCAGCACGGCAGGCTAGAGAGTGTCATGGCAACATACCCTAAATGGACTTCAGGCTTTCAAACCATGGTGGCAGAGAGGACCCAAAGGAGGTGAGCAAGAAGCGCTCAAATAATATCGTACCTGATAAAAGTTTTGCCAGTATTTTTTGTGGATACACAGCCGGTGGCGACAAAGTGAACATTGAAGCCATGAAACACTCCACATCGGCCTGACAAACAGCTCGTTCGATAAGGGACCATGTATGGAGGCAGTTAACTAGTAGTAGATTAAAGGTCTGCGTTAAACTATTTTAGTTGGATCTTGGCATGGAGCTGCGTCTCCGCTGCCAGGCGATCTTTTTGCCAATCCATCCTCCTGTCTCTAGCTACTCCCCAAACAGCACTTCTAAGAACCTTTTGTATACGATCAAGTGTAGTAGCGTTCTTATAAGTTTGGGATTATGGGGTGAGGGAATGTAACATCTGCGTCAAGAAGCGCTGAAATAATATCGTAAAGAAAAATTTTCCCAGTAATTTTGTGGCTACAACAGCACGGTGGCGACGAAGGTAACAGTTTTTGATGCGGAATGCCCATAATCGCTCTTGGGGCTGTGTGCTTTTAATCACCTAGGCTCAGCTTTGAGCACCGCCTTGCTGTCGCTTTAGCGACGCAACTGCTGCTGTGGCCGCCCCCCCCCCCTAGAGCATACCGAACTGATGGCGCCATGGCGCACGGATGGTAATTCGGAGGAGGAGGTGGAGGAGGGGTGGGAGGAGGGGAGCATAGTTAGGCCTGAAACAACCTGGACTGAGGTAGGCCCCGCATCCTCTGCGTCGGCAGTATAGACCAGCCACAGCCCCAGGTCGACTCGGTCCCAGCCGCCTGCACCAGTTAATGTAGTAGCGTTCTATAATTTTGGATATGGCGGGTAAGGGGAATGTAAACAGATGCGCAAGAAGCGCTTAAATAAATCCGTAAATGGTAAAATTTGCCAGTATATTTTGAGGATTACACAGCAAGGGTGGCGACAAAGTTAACAGTTTGTTGTGGAAGCCATGAAACAACCCAAAATTCCTGCCTGACACAGCACTTGATAGGCGGTGCCATGTTTGGAGGGCCAGTGAACTAGTAAGTAGATAAGGTTGCTGCAGTTAAAACTATGTTAGTTGTTTCTTGCATGGAGCTGGCGCTCCGCTGCCAGGCGAAGCTTTCGCCAATCCAAGCCCCTGTCTCTGGCTACTCCCCAACAACACTTCTAAAACCTTTTGTATAAGATCAGTGTAGTAGCGTTTCTCATAGTTAGGATATGGCGGGTGAGGGGAATGTAAACAGATGCGCACGAAAGCGCGAAAATATATCCTTACAGGGTAAAATTTTGCCAGTGTATTTTGTGGATAACACGCAGGGTGGCGACCAAGTTAACAACTTTGATGTGAATCCCTGAAAACAAAACCCAAATTTTCGGCCCGACAACACCTCGTTTGATAAGGACGATGTAATGGAGGCAGCTATATGACGACTTTTGGATGTAGCAATGGAACGACGTGGTGGAGGCTGCTATGGAGACAATTCAATTGGATCGTGCCTGTATTGGCAGTCCAAAAAAGTTTTCAAACCAGAGGAGCAAGTATTGGCCTCCATAAGTCAGTGGTCAGATGGAAATAATTGAGTGTCCTGTATGTGGCAGTCCAAAAGTTGTCAAACCAGGAGCAGGTAGGGTGGCCCTCCTAAAAATGGAATAGATTGATGCCTGTATGGTGGCAGTCCAAAAAGTTTTCAAACCAGAAGGAGCAGGTAGGTGGCCCTCCATACTGGAATAGATTGAGTGCCTGTATGTGGCAGTCAAAAAGTTGTCAACCAGAGGAGCAGGTAGGTGGCCCTCCATAAAACTGGAATAGATTGGTGCCTGATGTGGCAGTCCAAAAAAGTTTTCAACGCAGAGGAGCCGTAAGGTGCCCTCCATAAAATGGAAATAGATTGAGGTGCCTGTAAGTGGCAGTCCAAAAAGTTTTTCAAAACCAGAGGGCAGGTCGTGGCCCCTCCATAACAATGGAATAGATTGAGTGCTGTCATGTGGCAGTCCAAAAATTTTCAAACCATAGGAGCCGGTAGTGGCCCTCCAGAAAATGGTATAGATTGAGGCCTGTATGTGGCATTCCAAAAAGTTTTCAAACGCAGAGGACAGGTAGGTGGCCCTCCATAAAAATGGACGATTGTGCTGTATTGGCAGTCCCAAAAAAGTTTTCAAACAAGGAGCAGGTAGTGTCTCCATAAAATTGATAGATTGAGTGCCTGTGTATGTGGCACTCTCAAAAATTGTTTAAACAGAGGAACCCGGGTCGGTGGCCCTCCATAAAAATAAATGCATAAGTTACTATAGCTAGAGCATGGGCCCTTCCAAAAAATAGCCAGTTTCCTCGCTTTACTTACTGTACAAAGAGGAGGAGAAGGAGGCCAATGGAGGATGAGGAGTGATAAGTTATTCGGTTTGAGTTTCGCTTCACCTGTGGAGATTGGAAATTATGAGAAATCCAGGCTTTATCATCTGATAAGCTCAGCCTGTCAGCGCTGTCCAGTCCGACAGGCCGTGTACGCTTATCGGTGATGATGCCACCAGCTGCACTGAAAAACCCGCTCGACAAGACGCTACGGCCGGGCAGGTAGAACCTCCAAGGCGTACAAGCGCCGTTCGTGCCACAGTCCAGGCTTTGAAACCCATAGTTGTAGGGAGCTGTGTGAATCATTTAGGACGATGGTAATTGTCGCTACGTACTCCCTCACATCTTTCTGTAAGATCAGCCCTACTCTAGCCCTACTCTGCCAGACTGGGACCTGTGACAGTGTCCTTGCTTGGGGTGACATAAAGCGGGAAGAAAGCATTTGTACAGCGTACCCTTGCCATGCGGACAACTGCCTGCTCGCCGACTCTCCCTCGCTACTTGTCCCCGCAGAACTACGCACTCTGTCGCGAGCTCTGTCAGAGGGAATACTGTTTCATCAGCTTGTGCACCAGGGCCGGGCTGTATTCATGCATTCTCACACGAGTCCTGTCTCTCCGGGATGAGAGTGAAAGATTTTGTTGTACCGTGGGTCCAGTGAGAGTGACCACCCAGTAATCGGTGCTGAATACTTCTTTGAAGAAGCTAGGGTGCACGGGATAGGCAGCCTAGCATTAAATCTGCCATCTGCGGCCAGGTACCAACGCGTAGATTCACTCCCCTCACTTGGGGCTGACTGTCCATTTCCTCCTCCTCCAACGCCTCCAACTCCTCTTCTTCTTTTTCTCTGCCCATATCCAAAACCTCAACGTGAAGGACTCAACAATTTCCCCTCTTGTGTCTCGCCAACATTCTCCTCCTCTTCTTCCTCCTCTCCTCCGCCACCTCCTCCGATATGCGCTGAGAAACAACTAAGGGTCTTTGGCTATCACCAAGGGAACGTCTTCCCCCGTCTCTTGTGAGGAGCGCAAAGCTTTTCGACTTCATTATGCTGACCAGAGAGGTTTCAACGGCCAGCAGCGGGATGGTAGGCATTTATGATGCGTCAATCTCCACTGACCATCTGTGTTGCTCCTCAAAGTTACTCAGCACCTGACAATCTCGACATCCACGTCCACTCCGCATTGTAGACTGAGGAAGCTGACCTGACCTGGCGGCGCTGCTGGTAACTCTGATAACATGGCAGTGTTGAAATTTCCACCTCGTGGGCACGTCGCCAACCAGTCGGTGAGCGGGCAAGTTGGAGGCGTCCGCTGCGCTGGCACCTGAGAGGTGGCAGCATCTGGGCTGGACGTCCTGAAATGCCGCCAGATGCGGCGGCCTCTGAGCAAATCGACAGATTGGTGGGGTAGGCTTGAGGAAACGCTGAACTATGAGATTTTAAACACATGGCCCGGCATGGCCATGTGTCAGTCTGCCGAGTTGCATAGCCGCCACCAGGTTAGGGCCGTTGTCACACAACCATCCTGGCTTCAGGTTCGCCGATGCAGCACAGATACATTCTGCGCCGTGGATCCCTGTAATGCTCTTGGAGGTGTGCCTTTTATGCCTAGGCTCAGCAGTTTCATGCACCGCCTGCTGTCGCTTATCGACGGCACACTGCTGCTTGCTAGAGCTACCAACCCGACTGATGGGCCGCCATGCCCACGGATGGTCGTTATCAGGCGGAGGTGGAGGAGGGTTGGGAGGAGGAGGATGCCTCGAGGCCTGAAGACCTGGACGAGGTAGGCCCCGAATCCTCGCTTCGGCAGTATATGACCAGCCGCAGGGGCAACCTCGGTCCCATCCTCACCAAGTGAACCCAATGTGCGTCAGCGATCTTATAGGGGCCCTGCCCGGCACCACTCTTCCACGTTCCGTGGTCGGTGCCCCTGTCAGAAACGCTTGGGTCAGGGCACGGATCATGTTGTCCTACACGTTCTGGTGCAGCTGGGACGGCACATCGGGAAAAGTAGTGCGGCTGGGGACGCGATACCTACCTAGGGGCGGCCGCCGCCCATGAGGGCTGCGAAAGGCCTCGGGGTCTCTACTATCCTAGAGGCAGCATCTGACATCTCCGCTTAGCAATTGGAGATGTGGCACATTACGGGCTTGGGGGCGTCGCTGGTGGGTTCACTATATTTGCGTTTCCGCTCCAGCGTCTGGGTTGGAGAGCTGAACGCTGGTGGATGCTGTGGATGAGCGTGGAGCGACGATGGGGTTTTTGTGGCAGGGTCCTGCGGGCTGGACTAGCATCTGACACAGGGGAAGGACATGGTGTGCACCGGCCGTAGGTGAACGCGCTTGTTTGCCCACGGAGTGGGGTGTTTAGCATTCATATGGCCTGCGCATACTGTGGTATTCAAGCTAGTATGTGGAACCCTGCGATCCGGGGTTGGCAAATGTTCAGCACACCAAGTCCGTCGGTTCATTGCCGTGTTTCCTTAAAGAACGCTCCAGAACTTCTGAAAAAGCCTAGCCCTCGCCGCAGTAGCCCTCGCCACGGGAGCTTCACTAGTTGACACATTTTGGCGCTGATGACAGCTCTGGCCCTGCCGTGCTCCGTCGGCCCCACACTGTCCTCTCCAACCTGTTCTGGTCGAGTACTCTCCTCCGTCTCAGAAGCACTGTGTTCACCCGGCCTCTCACCCAGCTTGGGTCTGTCACCTCATCATCCTCCGATCCCTCAGTCTGCTCCCCCCCCCTCGGACTTGCCCTGCCTGACACAACTTCCCCACTGTCTGACAACCGTGGTCCCTCCTCATCCGTCGGACACCCTTTACACCCTTCCTTCCACTACTTCAAGAAGGTCATCATCACCCATCAACTTGTCACTGTGGAAAACCTGGGCATCGGAAATTGCTCACAGCACCGGCAGTGGTTGTGACTGTGGGAAGGGGTCCGAAAACTTTCCCCCAGAGTATGGCCGGTTCAAATGGCAAATGTTGCTGGGAGGGGGGCAGACTGGGGGGAGGAGGCTGGAGGTGCAGAGCTGGAGGAGTGCCGATTTCGGTGACATGGGTGGACTGCGTGGAAGACTGACTGGTGGACAAATTGCTCGAGCATTGTCGGCAATCCACGACATAACCTTTTCGCACTGTTCTGGCTCAACAGTGCTCTACCACAGTCCCAGTAACTTCAGACATGAACCTAGGGGTGTAGCTCTGGCGGCGTCTCCTGCTTCCCCATCATCAGGCAGGTGGTGTCTCCCCCCCGCCTAGTACCACGGCCTCTGACCCCTGCAGTAGTTGGACGGCCCACGTCCCCGCCCCTCGTCCGCTAAACCCTTTCCCCGGTTAAACATTTTGAAAATGAGAGTTATAACTTTATTTTTTTTTTACCCTTTTTTTTTTGTTGTTTTTTTTTTTTTTTTTTGTGTTTTTAGTTTTTAAACCAAACGATGCTACCTACTGCTATGCTAATTTCTAGCCAAGTATGAAAGCACAACTGCTATGCCAATGGATGACGCTGAGTTTTAATACATAACGTAAAATAAAAAGGAATGGCAGACGGGCCTATTGAAATCCAACCCCGGCCCTATAAATTTTCCCACTTCGGTCCTTTTTTTGCATGGTATGGGCTTCACTAGCGCAAAACACAGTTGTCCAAGTCTCACTCTAAATTGCTCACAGTTGGCTAGTAGATGCCTGCAAACAACTACAGCCAGCCAGCAGATCAACCAGTAAAATCACATATATATAAACCTCTGTAGGCGTAATAAGCCGTTTGGATTTTCTCCTATGGCTATTTTTCTAGCCAAGTTAACGCACACTACTTGCAATGGATACCTGCTGAGTTATGAAAAAAATAAACGGTAAACTAAAATGAAATGCCAGAACTGTGCCTAATTGAATCCAACCCCGGGCCCTAATAAATTTTCGCCCACTTCGGACTTTGCGATGGATATGTGCGTCACTAAAGCTCAAAACACAGTGGTCGCAAAGTCTCACTCCAGATTGCTCACAATTTTGCTGTAGATGTCTCCACTGCAACAACTACAGCCCCGCAGATCAAACCCAGAAATCAATATATATAACTCTAACTGTAGGTCTTAATAAGGCCGTTGGATTCTCCTATGTAATTTTTCTCTAGCCAAGTGAATTAAACCACTACTTGCCAGTGAGATGACGCTGAGTTATGAAAAAAATAAACGTAAAAGAAAAAAGGAACTGGCAACTGTCCTAATTGAATACACCCCGGCCCTAATATAAATTTTCTCCACTTCCGGTCTTTGCGATGGATATGTGCCGTCACACAAGCGCAAACACAGTGGTCGCAAGTCTCACTCTCCAAATTGCTTCACCATTTGCTATAGATTGCCTGCAACAACTACAGCACCAGCAGATCACCACCCGAAACAAATATCTATACGCTACGTATGCTTAAGTAAGCCTTTTTGGATTCTCTATGGCTTTTTTCTAGCCAATTGAAAGCACACTACTATGCCAGATGAGATGACGCTGATTTATGAAAAAATAAACGAAATAAAAGGAAAATGGCAGACTGTGCTAATTGAAATACAAACCCCGGCCCTAATAATTTTCCCCACTCGGTCGTTTGCGAGGGTATGTGCGTCACTAAGCGCAAAACACAGGGGTCGCAAGTCTCACTCAAATTGCTCCCACTTTTGCTAGTTAGAATGCACTGCAACAACTACAGCCACCAGCGATCAACAGAAATCAAATATATATCGCTCCTGTAGGCGTAAGTAGCCGTTTGATTCTCCTATGGCTACTTTCTAGCCAAGATTAAAGCACACTACTCTGGTCAAGATGATAATGACACTGATTTATTAAAAACATAACGTAAAATAAAAATAAACTGGCAGACTTTGCCTAATGAAATCAATCCTATTGAATTTTCCCACTTGGTTTGAGGTGGATATGTGTGTCCTAAGAGCTAAACACAACGTAAGCAAGTCCCCTGCTAATTCCTCATACAATTGGTACTAGCTGCACTACTAGTGCAAGCAAGCCCAGCCACAAGCAAATAAAAAAAAACGATCAAACGTTATGGTAGCCCTAAGAAAGGCTGTTGTAGAAATCACTCCTGCCTAACAGTAATCATAGAACAGCCCTAACGCTTTCCCGACCAGCAGCAGCTCTCTCCTCACTCATCCAGACAGAGATTATCCGAGCAGCGCGGGCAAGCGGCTAGTCCTATCCCCGGGTCACCTGAATCTGGCCTCCAACCACTGCTACGACGTTAATTGTACCGACGTCATGCTGGGTGGAGTGCAGAGTCTCCTGGCTGGTGATTGGCTCTGTTTCTGGCCGCCAAAACGCATAACGGCGGGAGCTGCCATTTTCCTCGAGCGGGACTGCAATACTCGTCCGAGCAACGAGCAGTTCAGTACCTAATGCTCGTCGAGTCATTAAGCTCGGACGAGTAGTTTCGCTCATCTCTAGCTATAAGTAATTTCTGTTAATAGAGCACCCGTGCCTCATATGAGAGCTAAGGATAATGAATTGTCTTAGGTCTCGGTCTGGGCGGGTGGAGCGGCCGGCACGCAAAACTTGCCAGTTCCGACTGGCATAGTCTGTCCATACAGTACAATATTATGCCAACCTCAAAGTAATAAACTTAACACTACAACAATTCCTGAATATTCGGTTCTCATCACAGCTTTCCTTACAGCTAGATTTTTGCCTAAGATTTACCCCTATTTTCAATTTTAAGTATTTCTGATTTACACTCATTTTAAATTGTGCATGACTATTTGGTTACTTGAAATATACTACTGTATTCTAACCACATATTTGCTATAATAACCACAATGGTGTTGGAAATCACTCATAGTACATCCTTAGATTGTGTGGATGCAGAAGTCTACTCTTACTTTATCTGTGGGTTCCATTTATAACACAAGGCTGTTTTTTACACTTAAAATGAACACTTGTATAACCATGGCTTTACATTAATATAATTTCACAGAACATTGATGGTTTAGAGTGTTACCTACTTCTTGTTTTCAGTTTGTAAACCTCCTGAGTCATAAGTTCTGTTCTCTCTCTCCATAACTACTGAGTAAATGAGAAGAGCACAGATTTTGATAACATTCACAAGCTGCTCAGTGGGATTTCATAGAAACAGCTGTTGGATAAATCTAAAGTTTCAGCACACTGATGTGAGGTCACAAAACCTCAATGTTTGTACATACCAGATAAAAAATCATATATTGGACAACTGTATCCCAAAGAGAAACAATCTATGACATATCCCAAGAGATTATAAAATAATTAGACCTATGAGGGAGATGATCAAAATTTCTAAAGCAGAAATGTTTCTGTTTGCCCATGGCGAACCATCAGAGCTCATTTTTTATTTTCCACAACTTTTTCTAAATTTATATCTGGCTCTGATTGGTTACCATGAGCAACTACAACGCTTAAACTCTCCCCTATATAGCCATTTAAAGAGTACCCTTCAAAATGAATCTAGTTTCCTATCATGAAATTCTCAAGTCAACAAATACAAGTTTTTTGGGATTAATGTATTGCATGAGCCACCATGTCTGCCATGTGAACACATGAGGAGTTTTAAAGACCCTTGATATCACAACTCCCTTAAATCATACTCACATACAAAGCTATAGGGTGGAGGGAATCTGTAGGAACTTTTTTTTTTCATAAATTTTACATTTTTTATGTTTGCGAGATGCAAAATGGCAAAAAAAGTGGCAGACATTTGGGTGCCATCTACTTGTCAAGAAAAAAAAGGGTAGAATTATGCATAATTGCAGCAAACAGGCCTCAAGAGTCCCTGCCATACTCCCTTAATATCGCCCATCGCCCCCTGATACACAGTATAGATGCTATGGATCACAAACCCCATTAAACTGGGTTGAAACATTGGAACAAATTAAGGATCTCAACATGATTTGGAGAGTTTCCCTCTTTATATTGAAAAGTCAGGACCCCTTAGATCTGAAAACCTTTTCTGCAACTAGCTGATTTTTTTTTACTCTCTTTTGAGAAATATTATAATAAATCAACCTAAAACATTTCGGGACAAAAAATAAATCGAGAGCTGATGAATAAAGGCACAATTTGGCATTTGCCGCGTGACACCATTTATTTTTTAACATACGGCAACACATCTGCACCAAGTGCAGTACTTTTCAGTAGATCAATGTCCACGGCTGTTATTTTTAACAGACAGCAAGAACCAATCCTTAAAAAGTAGAGCATATCTAATTGTAACAAATTTTGAACAGATCACTTACTCATCATACCCATTTGTCCAGCTACAATTGTAACGTTTTCATTTGCCGTTAGCCTTAACTATAGACAGGAGACACCATTTTCTCCTCCACGTTGTCAAACTGCTGCTCCTGCGCCAATGTTCGCTTCCTCCTTCTTCACCACCACAAGTCTAAGTGCTGCTCCATCATACCACATGTGCAGGACACAGCAGTGTCTCGCAGTTCTACACCTGGTTTGCCGGGCGAACAAAGTCACACAGGGGAGGAACTGCTCTGCATCATGCAATAAGAAATCAATGTGTGGCCTTCTCCGGCGTTAACTGCAAATCGGAATCATGGTGACAGACAATGGGAGGAACATGGTGTCCGCACCAAGGAGGGATGGTCCATGCGCCCTGCATGGCACACATATTCAATCTGGTTGTCAAAAGGTTCCTGAAGTCTTCCACCCATCGGAAATACATTCTAAAAATGGCCACCAAACTGTGCATGCACTTCATCCATTCTTACAAAGCCAAGCACACCCTCCTCAAGTTTCAGCGGCAAAACGGCCGCCCCCAACATAGGCTGATATGCAATGTTTCCACCCGTTGGAATTACCGCTTCCATTAGTCCATATGTTAGAATTTACTTGAATAACTTTTTCCAGCTTTTGTATACCTTCTTAAGAAGAGGAAATGTGTGGCACTACAGGACTTCTAAGTATATGAAAACTATATAGGCTGGTTCATGGACCTATGGCAGTGCTCTGCAAAGGCTATAAGTAGAGATGAGCGAGCACTAAAATGCTCGGGTACTCGTTATTCGAGACGAACTTTTCCCGATGCTCGAGTGCTCGTTTCGAGTAACGGGCCCCATTGATTGACCCTGACACTATAGGGGACGGCATGCAGAGGCAGCGGCAGCAGCGGCAGGCTAGAGAGTGGCATGGCGACATACCCTAAATGGACTCAGGCTTCAAACCAATGGGTGGCAGAGAGGAACCAAAGGAGGTGAGCAAGAAGCGCTCAAATAATATCGGTACATGATAAAAGTTTGCCAGTATATTTTGTGGATTACACAGGAGGGTGGCGACAAAGTTAACAACTTTGATGTGGAATCCATGAAAACAACCCAAATTTGTGCCTGACACACCTCGTTTGATAAGGGGACGATGTATGGAGGCAGCTATATGGACGACTTTTGGAGGTAGCAGAAATACTCGTCCGAGCAACGAGCAGTTACGAGTACGCTAATGCTCGATCGAGCATCAAGCTCGGACGAGTATGTTCGCTCATCTCTAGCTATAAGTAATTCTGTTAATAGAGCACCCGTGCCTGCATATGATAGCTAAGGATAATGATAGTCTTAGGTCTTAGGTCTGGCGGGTGGAGCGGCCGGCAAGCAAAACTATGCCAGTTCCGACCTGGCATAGTCTTGTCCATACAGTACAAATATTATGCCACCCAAAGTAATAAAACTTACACAAATTCATGAATACTTCTGTGTCTCACAGCTTTTCCTTACATCTAGATTTTGTGCTCTAAGAATTTACACCTATTTTCAATTTTAAGTATTTCTGATTTACTCATTTTAAATTGTGCATGTACTATTATGGTTACTTGAAATATAATACTGTATTTCTACCACATATTTGCTATAATAACCACAATGGTGTTGGAAATCACTCAATAGTACATCCTTTAGATTGTGTGGATGCAGAAGTCTACTCTTACTTTATCTGTAGGGTTCCATTATTATAACACAAGTCTGTTTTTACACTTAAAATGAACACTTGTATAACCATGGCTTAAATTAATTCACAGAACATTGATGGTTTAGAGTGTTACCTACTCTTGTTTCAGGTTTGTAAACCTCCTGAGGTACAGAAGTTCTGTTCTCTCAGAAATCTACTGAGAAATGAGAAGAGCACAGATTTTGATAACATTCACAAGCTGCTCAGTGGGATTTCATAGAAACAGCTGTTGAGATAACTCTTAAAGTTTTCAGCACTGTATGTATGTCACAAAACCTTCAATGTTTGTACAATACACAGATAAAAAATCATATATTGAACAAGTCTGGTTCCAAAAGAGAAACATCTATGACATATCAAAAGAGATTATAAAAATAATTAGACCCTATGAGGGAGATTTATCAAAAGTTTCTAAGAGCAGAAATGTTCTAGTTGCCCATGGCGACCAGTCAGAGCTCAGTTTTTATTTTCCCACAACTGTTTATAAAGTTATAGCTGGGCTCTGATTGGTTACCATGAGCAACTACAACAGCTTTAACTCTCCCCCTATATAGCCATTTAAAGAGTACCCTTCAGAAAATGAATCTAGTTTCCTATCATGAAATATCTCAAGTAAACAAATACATTTGGGATTAATGTATTGCAATGGAGCCACCATGTATGCCACTGTGAACACATGAGGGAGTTTAAAGACACTTGATATCACAACCTCCCTTAATCATACTCACATACAAGCATATATGGTGGAGGGAGTCTGTAGGAACTTTTTTTCATAATTTTTACATTTTTTATGTATTGCGATGCCAAAATGGCAAAAAAGTGCAGACATTTGGGTGCCATACTTGTCAAGAGAAAAAAAGGGTTAATTATGCATCATGCAGCAAACAGGCTCAAGAGCCCTTGCCATACTCCCTTAATCGCCCCCTGATACACAGTTATAGATCGCTAAGGGATCAACAAACCCCATTAAACTGGGTTGAAACATTGAACAAATTAAGGATCTTCAACATGATTTGGAGAGTTTCCTTCTTTTATTGAAAGAGTCAGGATCCCCTTAAGAATCTGAAACCTTTTCCTGCAACTACTGATTTTTTTTACTCTCTTTTGGAGAACTATTAATAATCAACACTAAAACATTTCTGGAGACATAAATGCAGAAGCTGATGAATAAAGGCACAATTGGCCGCGTGACACCATTTATTTTTTAACAGACGGCACACATCTGCACTAAATGCAGTACTTTTCAGTAGATCAGTGTCCACGGCTGTTATTTTAAACAGACAGCAAGACCAATCCATTAAAAAGTAGAGCATATCTTAATTGTAACAATTTGTAACAGATCACTTACTCATCATACCCATTTGTCACAGCTACATATTGTAACGTTCATTTGCCGGTAGCCTTAGACTATAGGAAAATCAATCCAAGTCCAGGTCCACTTTATACTGTGTTAACACATGACATTAGTACAGCCACACAGTAATTTTGGGGCTTTCAAAATTTATTCAACATTCACACACACATATATATATATATATATATATATATATATATATATATATATATAAAACGTCATGCAAAAAATTTATAAAGTTGAAATAAATAGATCTAATGAATAAATTAATAGCTGCATACATGTTAAATAGTGAGTAAAAAAAATTCTACTAATACATTAATTAATAAACAAACAAATAAACCTGACATTTTCTAAATTCCCTATTTCTTCTACCAGATAGTCTTATACTTTGTTTTTCCAGAAACAATGTCACTAACACTCATTCATTTTCAATTAATGTAAACACATAGATTCAAATTTAGATTAATACACCCTTTGTAATCTTTTTTTTCAGGAAATATTGATGAAGTAGAACGACAGTGGAAGGCTGAATTCCATCGCTGGAACAATTACATGATGGACTGGAAAAATCAATTTAATGATTACAGCAGTAAGAAGGAAAGCTGCACCGATCTCTAATTAATGGCTTTACCCTTTCTAGATCCACCATAGTATGATTAGTACAAACATATTGGTAGTCATTTAAAATTGTGTATTATGCAAATTAAACAACAAAACATATCAATTGTTCTGTACAGTAAAAGAATATACACTACTTTGTATAACAGTGTGCATGGCATAAAGTCTGCTACAAAAAGTATATATATATATATATATATATATATATATATGTTACTGAATAATTCTGTTTGGTAAAAAACTTTGTGCATATGTCACATATTTCGTCACCAGACCTCATAAATACGAATTCATTAATATACTTGCATTAAGCGTGTTAGTATTCAATTGTCAATAAATTTTGATTTGTAAATGTCATCAGAGTGCTGAGTGACAAAATATTTGCATTGTAGGACCATGGCCGTACATAAGATTGTTTACACAGGGGTGGACGTATTTGCCTGTGCAGCCTATTGAGAATGGATGGAGAATAGATGGAGTCTATTCCAGTCATGTTAAGGTTTTCGCTGCTTACCTTCTTAGTAGGTGACTAATAAATTAATAAGACCCTGCTTTTTCTTTATTAGTTGTGCAGTCAGAACAAATTCCCATTGGAACATCCCATGTGCAGAAATCTAATAACTATAATAGTTGTGATTTTATTATTTTCAAGAATGGCATTAAACCTTCTCTTGGACTTTTTAGTGAATCAACCATGACATCCAGTGTTAGTCTCAATGCTTTTGAAGGAAAGACTCCCTGCTTTTGTAGAGGATTCCTTCATGTCATCAGGTTATTAGAAAGGTCTCTGTATCATCTTTTTATATGCTTTTACTTTGTTAACTTTTTCAAAACTGAATTACAGTACTTCAAGTTTGATAAACGTTGTTACGCAAACTGGTCACACTCTTCTGTGTCAACTCTAGTTCAACTATGTACGTCTTAAATATAGATGTCCAAAATTGTAATAAATATTTAGTTTATGGACTGATTAGTGTTAAACCAAAATTATGTACTTGAATATCCATGTTTCCCTTGATACATCCAACACCATAATTTGCATTGGCAGACAGAACCCAGGCCTCAGAATGAAGTTTAAGTTTGAGTTATGGATTTGGGCCAACCCACACATTTTAACACTTGTGATCGGTGCTGGCAATAATCATGGATGTTAACCCTTTAAAAGCCACCATCCATTTTCCCTTAGAACAATGTTCCTGATGATGTCACAGGGAGGTGGCTTTCCCAACACATTTTAAAGGGGTAAGACCTGCGATCAATGCCCACACAATCAAGGGTCTTTTCGTGAGGTGTTGTCGACCCACGTTAGCTGAATGTTTTCAAGGTCCGCATAGTAGCAGTTAACCAAATATTTAATATCTTATAAATAATTGCCAACCTTCTTCCCTATACCAACTGTATATATATTACTATTTATTCACACTGAAAACCAAAAGTACCCATTAGGTCTTAATCGGACATTAACTACAATAAGATTCTATCAACCTTTGAGAAATATATCTACAGATGTGAACTCATATGTGTGAACTTTCATAGTACCAAGTGCCAAAACTACTGTACAACCAAAGCTACTTATTTATTACAAAGTGCCAACACGTAGAAAAATATTGCTAACTCTCCACCACATCATTCATTCATATTGGGGTCTGAGGACAAATAGATATAGATGAACGATGAAAAGAGAGGAAAATGTGGATACTTATTTTTTCCACCAGGTTACCCACTAGCTTCCACAGGGTCCCCTGAACAAAAAGAATTGCAAGTACCAAAGAGGGATTATTGATAAACAGCTCTCTCTATACCTACTTATCCTCTGCTATCCTAGGCAGCTCACAAAGTTTTGCTCAAAATAGCGCTGAGCAGGATATAAGTGCAGCATGTTGATTGTCTGAGACTGCAAGAGAATGCCTTGAGGATACTTAAGAGTCGAGCAAACTCTGTGCTAGGACATAGAGGGATCTGTGAGGGACTTCCCTGGCATCAACTGCAACTAACTGATACACTCCTGGTTATAATTATGAATAAAACATTATAAAATGAGAATATTTAAGATATGTCTCAAGCCCCTGAGCCCTTTTGGTCCTTAGCATATTTAAAAGTTGATTTTAGAAGGAAGGCAACATGATAAACAAGTAAAAGACCATTAACCTCAGTCACAGTGCCTGGATGTTTTGTCATGCTTGATTTTGTGAGTAGATTTTCTTTAAAGAGTAACGTGAAAGGATTTTGTTTCCACAAATCAATAGCTCTGGGAGCGGTTTTAAGCAACTTTGCCTATATCTTAACTATATTCAGCAGTTTCCTTGCTATCCCCCTCAGATTACTTTATTGCTGCAATGGTCGCTGTCTCTCATGTGCTGATAAGCCTGAACGTCCCGGTTTCATGGATGGGAGGAGCTGCACTCACAGTGATTGCAAGTGCTGTAAGTGTCCAAGACAGGAATGCAGCAGAGCTGGATGTGTATGCAGATGTCCTGCACATAATAGTGAGGTACAATTCCCCGTTCCCTATCAGTCCCTCAATCACAGTGTGATTGTTACAGAACTTTATCTGTCTGCCTTCTGCTCTTCGGTGCCCTCCCCCACCTTTTACAGGCAGTATCAGCTCTGTCCCAAATTGCTATAACCCTTAGTGCTCACACAGCGCAGGCTATTGACTGCATGTAACTAGTGTCTAATGTTTCTTTCACTTCTTACTGGTCCTTTCCTCCATTTGATGAAGCTGTCAGACTGGGCAATATATACATTCTGTATGTCTCTGTATGTTCACTACTCCCCATGTGATGGAAGCGCCGGATGATCACCAAATACATCCTTATGTGTCCTGGTTGCAGTGTTTAATGGATTTACTTGTGGGAAACTAAATGTATTTAATGCTAAATACTTTGAGAGATAACACAAGGCATATGGGATCTGGGGCAAAACTAGCTGGCTTCAGCTTGAGAGCATAGACTGACGACATAGTTCTCCGCTTACTTCATTCTGGTAAAGTAAGTAGGATTGTTTGTTTGTTTTCAAAGGGGGAATCATATATAATAATTTGGTAAAACTACTGTAGCTTTACGGTTACACTTTAAATCAGTTTTCTCAGAGCATGCTATTTCAATACCATTTTTAGGAGATTATGAAATACGTTTCTCCTCATTCTTTGTCGATGTATTACGGTATTGGAATTTACTGTGGGAGTAGAGCCAACTCATCTTTCTTAAAGTCAAATGATCTCTGTTGGTATGTCAGCCCCTCTGATTTAAATGATTTAATCAGTGAAATAGTTAAGAACCAGTTCTACTGTATTGTTTAGATTAAGAATAAATTTTTATGGAATATTCATTTCATTTTTAAGATTTTTTCATATGTTCCTATGACATGTTAAAACATTATATAATTATATTGTACGTGTATTTGAATGTTCATAAGTAAAATTGTTAAATATATAGATTAAACAAAAATATGTGTTGTGGTTACGTATTATTTTTTCTATGCATGACCATGAGATGAAAGGTTTTATGCATTGACAGAGGTGTCTAATATTTTATCTACATAGACTCTTTAAGTGACTTGTTCTATATATGGTTATCCCTGAGTTGTTGAGACCATGTGATGCCCTGAAGTCGCCAAAGTTATTTTTTTGATGAATGAAAGTGACCATGAGAAAAACAGATACATACAAGGCCCCCACATAAAACTACATTTGCCTGGGTCCTCTGCCAGATTGATCCATTACGACTGCGTACAAAGCAGTATCTACTTGAAAGTTGCTGATATAGACTGACCTTCGCAATATTGACAACAGGGTGCAGCAGGGGAAAAACCTTGAAGTAGTCTGACGCAGTTTACAAAGGATTTTGTATTATACAGGAAAGTCACACATATTCTAACATTAATGTGTATCTATAACTGTGATCTGATGTAAAACACTGGATTAGGGAGAATTCAGAAAGTTAAAATGAGTATAAGAACATTTTGTAACAGGATCATGCTGATATTATTGTTGGTATAATAAGAAAGTTTTTTATAAAAACACCAAAAATGCATCAAATTAATTGTACCTATAACTGTGATTTTGATGTATTCATCTTGTGCAAATAATTTACTTGTGCAATTTTCAAGTGAAATCTAAAGGGAATTGTCACGATAAAAAGACCCCATTTTTAAACCAAGATTTGTTATGTTTGGGATTTTAATTATTTCTAAAATATATTTCCATGTCACGATCTACATTTAATAAATAGCCCAATAAAAGATTGAATGTGCAATCTTGTAGGGGTTTTCTTTATAGTAGCACTCATTTACATCACTGACAACGCAATGACAGCAAAAAATAACCCTTCTGTAAAAACAATTATCATTACTCTCCTTTAAATAGATGATGTCACATCTTTAATATATAAAGGACATTCGGGTTAAAGCTTTCAACCTCACTCTAAAATTTAACTTTAGTTGAACTGTAAATAACAACAAACACAAAAAAGCATATGCTCTAATCACCTAAAACAACATAGTTGTAGCTTACTTAACATCCAGATGAATTTTCTGCTATATTTTTTCCACAGGTAATATAAATAACACCAGGAAAAAAAAAAACAAAGTGCTGATGTATACCGTGGTGTTTTCAAAATGTATCTGTAAATGTTTTACATTTTATTATTTTTGCTATATTCTTAAAAAATTTAATCTCCAAAATTAATTAGAACATTAACTACAAACATATTAAGACCTATATAAAAATAAAACTAGCATTACATTATGAATTTAGCCTTATTCAATAAACTTAGTGTGACAAAAAGAAAATAATGGTATCGCGGCCATTCAAGACAACCACGATGGAATGGTGCAAAAACAAGATACTTTTTATTTATGCTGGGGCATAACACAAAGAAAAAGAACGTCAAAGATCGGCACGTTTCAACGCTATCGTGTCTTAATCTTGATCTCCTAGAGATGAGTGAACATGCTCGTCCGAGCTTGATGCTCGTTCGAGCATTAGCAGTCTCGAAACTGCTCGTTGTCGGACGAATACTTCGCCCGCTCCGAGAAAATGGCAGCTCCCGCGTTTGCTTTTGTGCGGCCAGAAACAGAGCCAATACAAGCAGGAGACTCTGCCCACCCAGCATGACGTGGTACCCTTACCATCGATAGCAGTGGTTGGCTGCCCAGATCAGGGTGACCCTGGGAGAGAATAGCTCGCTGCATCGCGCTGCGGGATCATCTGGTCTGGTGCCGTAGGGAGAGAGCTCGCTGGTCGGGAAAGCGTTAGGGTGTTCTATTAGCTTACTGGTAGGCAGGAGTGATTTCCAAGAACCCAACAGCCCTCTTAGGGCTACAAAACGTTCACTTTTTTTTTTTTTATTGCATCTAGTACCCATTTTGTGAGGAATTAGCAGGGGGACTTGCTACGTGTGGTTTAGCTCTTAGTGGCACACCATATCCACCTCAAACACAAAGTGGAAAATTAGTAGGGGTTGGATTAATTAGGCACAGTCTGCCTTTTTCCTTTTTATTTTACGTTATTTGTTTAATAACTCAGTGTCATCTCATCTGGCATAGTAGTGTGCTTTCATACTTGGTAGAAAATAGCCATAGCAATAGGATAGCAGTGTTTGTTTAAAAACTCAAAACACAAAAAAAAAAAAAAAAAACACAAAAAAAAGTTAAAAAAAAATTAAGCTATAACTTTCATTTTAAAAATGTTAACCCGAGGGCTAGGGTTACGAGGACGAGGGCGGGGACGTGGGCGTCCAACTACTGCAGGGGTCAGAGGCCGTGGTCTGGCCGGGGTGAGACACACCCTGTTATGAGGGAGCAGGGGAACGCCCAGAGCTACACTCCCTAGGTTCATGTCTGCGTGAAGTTACTAGGACTCGTGTAGTAGAGCACTGTTAGGCCAGCAGAACAGTGCGAACAGGTGATGTCGTGGATTGCTGACAATGCTTCGAGCAAATTGTCCACCAGTCAGTCTTCCAAGCAAGTCCACCCATGTCACCGAAATCGCCACTCTCCTAGACTCACTGCACCTCAGCCTCCTCCCCCCCAGTCTGCCCCTCCCAGGAAAATTTGGCATTTGAACCGGCCATACTCTGAGGAACTTTTTCTGGACCCTTCCACAGTCACAAACCACTTGTCCGGTTGCTGCTGAGCAATTTTCCGATGCCCAGAGTTTTCCACCAGTCACAGTCTGTGGGTGATGATGACTCTTGACGTGAGTGGAAGGTGTTAAAGAGGTGTCCGACGATGAGGAGACACGGTTGTCAGACAGTGGGGAAGTTGTGTCAGGGCAGGAAGTCCGAGGGGGGAGCAGACTGAGGGATCGGAGGATGAATGAGGTGACAGACCCAAGCTGGGTTGAGGCCGGGTGAACACAGTGCTTCTGAGACGGGAGGAGAGTCCTCGACCAGAAAGGTTGGAAGAGGCAGTGGTGGGGCCAGACGGAAGAGGCAGGGCCAGAGCTGGTGCATCAGCGCCAAATGTGTCAACTAGTGAAGCTCCCGTGGCGAGGGCTCTTGCGGCGAGGGCTAGATCTTCAGAAGTCTGGAGGTTCTTTAAGGAAACACCGGATGACCGACGGACTGTGGTGGCAACATTTGCCAAACCAGGCTCAGGCGGGTTCCACCACTACTAGCTTAACTACCACCAGTATGCGCAGGATATGAATGCTAAACACCCCACTCAGTGGCAACAAGGCCGTTCACCTCCGGCCGTGCACACCACTGTCCTTCCCCTGTGTCAGCTGATAGTCAGCCCCCCTGCAGGACCTGCACAAAAACACCACGTCGCCTCCACGATCCTCCACAGCATCCACCAGCGTTCAGCTCTCCACCCAGAAGCTGAGCGGAAACGCAAAATATAGTGCACCCACCCGCACGCCCAGCCCTAATGTGCACATCTCCAGATTGCTTAGCTGGAGATGTGCCTATAGGCTAGTAGAGACCGAGGCCTTTCGCAAACCTCAGGCGGCGGCCGCCCCTCGGTATTCGGTTCCCAGCCGCCACTACTTTTCCGAGTGTGCGTCCAGCCTGCACCAGCATGTGTCAGACAACATCACCGGTGCCCTGACCAACGCCGTTTTGACAAGGTCCCACCTGACACGGACACGTGGACGAGTGCTGCCGGGCAGGGCCACTATATATCGCTGACGGCACTTGGGTTAACTTGGTGGGGTGGGACCGAGTCTGACCTGGGGATGGTCATATACTGACGACGCCGAGGATTGGGGGCCTACTCGGTCCAGGTCTAGACCACTATGCCTCTCCTCTCCCACCCCTCCTCCACCTCCTCCTCCGAAATCCACGTGGGCACGGCGCCATCAGTCGGTAGTCTAGGCACAGCAGCAGTGCCGTTGCTAAGGACAGCAGGCGGTGCTCAAACTGCTGAGCCTAGGGACAAAGGCACACCGCCCAAGAGCTATTACAGGGCATCACGGCGCAGACTGATCTGTGGCTGCACCGTGAACCTGAAGCCAGGCATGGTTGTTTGCTGACAACGGCGTAACCTGGTGGCGGCTCGCAACGCGGCAGACTGACACATGTGCATGCCTGGCCATGTGTTTAAATCTGATAGTTCAGCGTTTCTCAAGACATACCCCAATCTGTCTGATTTGCTCACGAAGAGGTGCGCCGCATTGTGCGCATTTCAGGAAGTCCAGCCCAGATGCTGCAACTCTCAGGGCAGCGCAGCGCCGCCTTCAACTGCCCGCTCACCGATGTTGTGCGACGTGCCCACGAGGTGGAATTCAACACTGACCAGTTATCCAGAGTTACCAGCAGCGCAGAGCGATTGTAGACTGCAGATGTCAACTTCCACCAGAAGTGGGAGTCAGGTCAGTCAGCTTCCTCAGTCTACAATGAGGAGTGGACGTGGATGTCTGATATCTGTCAGGTGCTGAGTAACTTTGAGGAGTCAACCAAGATGGTCAGTGGCGATGCCCATCATCAGCCCCACTCACCCCGCTGCTGGGCTGTTGAAAAAACTCTTGATCAGCATGAAGTCGGAAGCTTTGCGCTCGTCACAAGAGACGGGGAGAAGAAGATTCCCTTGTTGATAGCAAAAGCACCTCAGGTCTGTTCTCAGCGCATATCGGAGGAGGTGGAGGTGGAGGAGGATGAGGAGGAAGAGGAGGGGAATGTTGGCGAGACACAAGAGGGGACCACTTGTTGAGTCCTTCACTGTTCAGCGTGGTATGGGCAGAAGAGAGGAGTTGGAGGAGTTGGAGGAGGAGGAGGAAAGGCAGTCAGGCCAGTGGAGGGAGTGAATTCTTACGCGTTGGTACTCTGGGCACTATGGCAGATTTCATGCTAGGCTGCCTATCCCGTGACACCTCGCGTTCAAGAATTTTTCCGCACCGATTACTGGGTGTCACTCTCCTGGAACCACGTACAAGCACATCTTGCCACTCTCATCCCTGCAGAGGAAAGAGGTGTGAGAATGCATGAATACCAGCAGGCCCTGGTGCACAAGCTGAAACAGTATTTCCCTTCTGACAGCGCTAGCGGCAGAGTGCGTAGTTCTGCAGAGACAAGTAGCGAGGGAGAGGTAGGCGAGCAGGCAGCTTGTCCAGCACTGGCAAGGGTACGCTTTACAAGTTTTGCCAGCGTTATGTCACCCCAGCAAGACAAGTCACCTGTCCCCAGTCTCGGCAGAAGGGCTGATCTTTACAGAAAGATGGTGAGGGAGTACGTAGCTGACCATACCATCGTCCTAATGACACACAGCTCCCTACAACTACTGGGTTCAAAGCTGGACATGTGGGCACGAACTGGCGCTGTACGCCTTGGAGGTTCTTGCTGCCCTGCCGCTAGCGTCTTGTCCGAGCGGGTTTTCAGTGCAGCTGGTGGCATCATCACAGATAAGCGTACACGCCTGTCGACTGACAGCGCTGACAGGCTGACGCTTATTAAAATGAATAAAGGCTGGATTTCTCAGAATTCCAATCTCCACCAGGTGAAGGAAGCTCAACCTGAATATGATCCACTCCCCTTCCTATTTTCCTCCTTCTCTCCTCTTGTACAGTAAAGCAGAGGAAACTGGCTATTTTTTGACAGGGCCCACTGGCTCTTGCTATAGTACTTTATGCATTTAATTTTCTGGAGGGCCACCTACCCGGTCCTCTGTTTGAAACAATTTTGTGAGTGCCACATACAGGCACTCAATCTATTCCATTTTTCTGGAGGGCCACCTACCCGGTCCTCTGTTTTAAAAAAATTTTGGGACTGCCACATACAGGCATCAATCTATTCCATTTATGGAGGGCACCTACCTGCTCCTCTGGTTTGAAAAATTTTTGGGACTGCCACATACAGGCACTCAATCTATTCCATTTTTCTGGAGGGACACCACCTGCTCCTGGTTTGAAAACTTTTTGGGACTGCCACATACAGGCACTCAATCTATTCATTTTACTGGAGGGCCACCTACTGCTCTCTGGTTGAAACATTTTTGGACTGCAATACAGGCACTCAATCTATTCCATTTTCTGGAGGGACACCTACCTGCTCCTCTGGTTTGAAAACTTTTTGGGACTGCCACATACAGGCACTCAATCTATTCCATTTTTCTGGAGGGCACCTACCGCTCCTTGGTTTGAAAACTTTGGGACTCCACATAATGCATCAATCTATTTCATTTTTTGGAGGCACCTACCTGCTCTCTGGTTTGAAAACTTTTTGGGAACGCCACATACATGCACTCAATCTATTCCATTTTACGGAGGGCCACCTACGCTCTCTGGTTTGAAACATTTTGGGAATGCCACATACAGGCACTCATCTATTCCATTTTTCTGAGGGACACCTACCTGCCTCTGGTTTGAAAACTTTTGGGACTGCCACATACAGGCACTCAATCTATTCATTTTTCTGGAGGACACCTACCTGCTCTGGTTTGAAAACTTTTTGGAGCAATAATGCACTCAATTATTCATTTTTCTGGAGGGACACCTACCGCTCCTTGGTTGAAAACTTTTTGGGACTGCCACATACAGGCACTCAATCTATTCCATCATTTACTGGAGGGCCACCTACCTGCTCTCTGGTTTGAAACATTTTTGGGACTGCCACATACAGGCACTCAATCTATTCCATTTTTGGAGGGACACATACCTGCTCCTCGGTTGAAAACTTTTTGGGACTGCACATACAGGCAATCAATCTATTCCATTTTTCTGGAGGGCCACCTACTGTCCTCGGTGTGGAAAACTTTTGGGGACTGCCATAATGCACTCAATCTATTCCATTTTTTGGAGGGACACCTACTGCTCCTTGGTTTGAAAACTTTGGACTGCCATACAGGCACTCATCATTCATTTAATGGAGGGCCCCTACTGTCCTTGGTTTGAACAACTTTTTGGGACTGCCACATACAGGCACTCAATCTATTTCCATTTTTCTGGAGGGACACCTACTGCTCCTCTGTTTGAAACTTTTTTGGGACTGCCAATACAGGCACTCAATCTATTCCATTTTTCGGAGGGCCACCTTGCTCCTCTGGTTTGAAAAAACTTTTGGGACTGCCACATACATGCACCTCAATCTATTCCAATTCTGGAGGGACACTACCTGCTCCTCTGGTTTGAAAACTTTTGGGACTGCACATACAGGCATCTTAATCTATTCCATTTATGTGAGGGCACCTACCTGCTCCTCTGGTTTGAAACATTTTGGGACTGCCACATACAGTCACTCAATCTATTCCATTTTTTTCTGGAGGGGGCCACACTACGCTCCTCTGGTTTGAAAAACTTGGGACTGCCACATACATGCACTCAATCTATTCATTTTTCTGGAGGGACAACCTACCTGCTCCTGGTTTGAAAACTTTTTGGACTGCCACACAGCACTTATCCAAATTAAATTGTCTCCATAGCAGCCTACACGTTGTCTCCTGCTACCTCCAAAAGTCGTCATATAGCGGCTCATAATCCTCCCCCTTATCAAACGAGGTGTGTCAGGCAGAAATTGGGTTGTTTCATGGTTCCACATCAAGTTGTTAACTTTGTCGCCACCCTGCTGTGTATCCACCAAAATAACTGGCAAACTTTATGATTAACCGATATTATTTCAGCGTTTTGCGCAGTGTTTACATTCCCTCACCCGCCATATCCCAAACTTATAAGAACGCTACTACACTTGATCTATACAAAAAGGTTTTAGAAGTGCTGTTGGGGGAGTAGCTATAGACAGGGGTTGGATTGGCGAAAGTCGCCTGGCAGCGGGAGCCCAGCTCCATGCCAAGATCCAACTAACATAGTGTTTAAACTGCAGACCTTAATCTACTACTAGTTCACTGCCTCCATACATGGTCCCTTATCAAACGAGAGCTGTGTCAGAGAATTTTGGTTGTTTCATGGCTTCCATGTTAACTTTGTCGCCACCCTGCTGTGTAATCCACAAAATATACTGGCAAACTTTTATCATGTACCGATATTATTTGAGCGCTTCTTGCTCAACCTTTGGTTCCTCTGCCCCATTGGTTGAAGCTGAGTCCATTTAGGGTATGTCGCCATGACACTCTCTAGCTGCTGCGCGTGCCTCTGCTGCGTCCCTATAGTGTCAGGGTCAATTATTGGATGTTTTAGATGCTATCTAGCTTCATTCTCACTCTGTCATGGCCATGCTGTGCCCATAATTTTGGCATTAATGTTGCGTTTATGCAGCCTCAGAGGCATCCATGCATGCTGCCCCTGCTGTTTCCTGTCCAATTTCGTGGGTTTCCATCCTTTTCTGAGGTTCCAGGTGTTTGGCCAAGCTTCCCTGTGCAGAGCCTTGGTCCCTGGAAAATGCTCGAGTCTCCATGACTTCAATGGGGGTTCGTTATTCGAGACGAGCACTCGAGCACTCCGGGGAAAAGTTCGTCTCGAATAACGAGTACCCGAGCATTTTAGTGTTCGCTCATCTCTAATCTCCACTAGGTACAAACTTATATACAAACTGTCCGGGGACAGGAGAGAACGGGAGGTGGGACTGGAAATTCAAGATCTACTGACTGTCCTCCATACACCTGGTCTAGTATGGATGATGTAATACAAAATCACATGACTAACTAAAGTCATGTGACAAAGAGTACACTCAATGGAGACTCGGACCCGGACAAGGTTGGAAAAAGGTAAACATTAGAGATGAGCGAGCACTAAAATGCTCGAGTGCTCATTATTCGAGACAAACTTTTCCCGATTTTTCACTGAAAGAACAGATTGAAAGAACACTAAAGAAGAACACATTGCAGATGTTCCGTACATCTGCTAACGATGTTCTTCACAATAGTATATGAAGAACGATGGGGCAGATTTACTTACCTGGTCCATTCGCAATCCAGCGGCGCGTTCTCTGCGGTGGATTCGGGTCCGGCCGGGATTCATTAAGGCAGTTCCTCCGACGTCCACCAGGTTTCGCTGCTGCGCTGAAGAGCATCGGAACGCACTCAAGTTCACCAGCCTATTCCTAGTGAAGGTAAGTGCAAGCTCCGCGACACATTTTTTTTAAAAATGCGGCGGTTTTTCCGAATCCGCCGGGTTTACGTTCAGCCATGCCCCCGATTCGTCGCATGCATGCCAGCGCTGATGCACCACAATCCAATCTCGTGACCCAAAATCCAGGGCAATTCAGGGGAATCGTCGAAATCGAATATGCGGGTAACCGTCGGAAAACGCGAATCGGGCCTTAGTAAATGACCCCCAATATGTGTGAAGAACACATTGCAAATGTTTCCATACATCTGCAATGGTTCTTCACATATTGTTTTTCACATACTATTGTGAAGAACACCCTTGGCACGCATGTCTTCGTATAAGTTAACAGATGTTCGAAACATCTGCAATCTGTTCTTCACTGTGCTGTTGGTCCTGCTCCAGCCCCGCTCCACTCCAGCCTCTGTTCCAGCCCCCGCTCCGATCCTTCATGCCCGCCCCAGCCCCGCTCCATCTGCTCCGCTCCGTGATGCCTGCTCCGATCCTCCATGCCCGCTCCAGCCCCGCTCTGTTCCTCCATGCCCGCTCCAGCCCCTCTCCGATCCTTCATGCCCGTCCAGCCCCGCTCCGATCCTTCATGCCCGCTCCAGCCCCGCCCGTTCTGTGATGCCCGTCTCCATGCCCGCTCCAGCCCCGCTCCAATCCTCATGCCTGCTCCAGCCACTCCTACCCTCCATGCCCGCTCCAGCCCCGCTCGATCCTCCTGCTCTGCTCCAGCCCCTCTCCGCTCAGTGATGCCCGCTCCTCCATGCCCGCTCCAGTGCTGCTCTGCTCCTCCATGCCTGCTCCAGCCCCGCTCCGATCCTTCATGCCCACTCCGCTCTGTGATGCCCGCTCCTTCATGCCTGCTCCAATCCTCCATGCCCGCTCCAGCCCCCGCCCGCTCCTCCATACCCGCTCGGTGATGCCCGCTCCGCTCCTTCATGCGCGCTCCAGCCCCGCTCCGCTCCACTTCAGCCTCTGCTCCTGAATGTCCGATCCAGTATCGGCGCTTGTGTCTTCGGCTAAGTGAGCAGATGTTCGGAACATCCGCAATGTGTTCTTCACTGTGTTCTTCACTTAAATCATCCTGTGTTCACTGTGTTCACTGTGTTCACTGTTTTTAATTGTATTTCTTCACTGTCTTCACTGTCTTTTCTATAAATGCGCTCGTCTCGAGCAGGGGAAGGAAATAGTAGTCGAGCACTGAGCCGTCAGAGTACTCTAATACTCGAACGAGCATCAAGCTCGGACGAGTATACTCGCTCATCTCTAGTAAACATTTAAAAACAGAATATATAAACAACTAGTAAAATAGCTAGAATGTCATATAGGAACCTTGTAGCACGAAAATACCTGCTGTACCATCTCTATCAAAATAATTTTACTAAGTTACTGTCATAGAAACATATAGATAATAAAAGTCTTTGAGTGCCGCAGACCGTTATTTTCTTTTGTTACATTGGATTGTGGAAGTCAAGGATCTGGCAGCGTGCACCACCACAGGAGTTGGAGTTGGTTGCTGGAGGAAGATGTGGGTGCTTGGGTGAGCGAACTTGACTCTATTTTGTTCTTATATTCAATAAATTGGTTACCAAAGGTTTTTTATTTAGATTTTTTAAGTAGTAGGGGGCACTTTTTAATACATTTTTCAACCCCTTGGTTGCAGGATCATTGCATCAGTTAAGGCGGTTCCCAGTTTTGTGGAACCCATAGCTAGCATTACATTAATTCATTGTGCTTGGCTGAGCCAATATCTGTCCTCGGTGGTCATATGTAGATAAACAGCACATACAGTGTCAGTGATTGGCTCATTTGTAACTTTCACTTCTAGACAAAATCTGAAAGCCAGAGCTGAAACCAGGGGCTAATCATACTGGATGTGAGTTAAGAAATACGGCATAGCTTCTTTTCTTAGTATATTCAGAAGTGTCTTAAAAGGTTTAAAACATTTTCAATTATAAGGCTTAATCTAAGCACTGAAATTTGCAAGGTAATTTTGTAAAAAGATGTTTCATTATTCATTGATAAAGAATGTTTGCTACGAAAGATTGCTTTAGGTTTTTTATGTATTTATCGGTTCCATAAAGTTAATGCTTACTACCTAGTTTTTAAAAAATATGAATGCATTTTTATTTATATGTTTATTCTACATATTTTCTCACATTGTTCTCCAACAATCACACAGCTTGTAAGTTTTGACCTTATTATGTAAGGTAGTAGTAGTATTGAACTAAGGGCAGACACTCGGTAATCTTTCACTTAATTTCCTGAATTTATTTATGTATTTAGAAAGGAAATTCTGTCAGTGAATGTTATAATACTTATTTTTATTTTACCTACAATAATGGGTTATACCCCTGTTGCTTTTAAGCAATAAAGTGTCTTTGGAAACATCCTTGTTGAGCTTTGACAAAGGGGTTAATATTTCTGGTTGCCTAGAGCAGATTGACTGGAAAGATTTTATTCTCTAAAACATATAATTCACCCATAAAGATTTTGAGCAGTATGTTCAAAAATATTGGATAAAAACTTTAAAACCTTCTGTATCCTGGTTGTGTCCACTTATGCATTGGCTATGTACAATAGATCTGTAATATGGGGCCCATTAAATGTTAGGTTACTTCATGTCTGCCTTAGATCAAATACCTACCAGTAGAGATGAGCGGATCTGAATTTTTCGTTCAGGTTCAGGTACGCCCCTAGCAACAAGACATGGCTATGATTGGCCAGGGGTGTCCCCTTGATGAATAACAGTTATGGCTAGTATTTAGGGGCATAAATTTGCCACATTGGCTATTCGGCAGCCATTATGGCGAAATGTTCGGGTTGGTAAATATCGGTTTGTATCCACTCATTTCTACCTACCAGATAGATTTACCTACCTGTCTACATTTCCGGATTTTTAAAAAAAATTTTATTTGCTAAAATCCTCTATTGGAGTATTTATATACATGGTTGAGGGAACCAATCTAAGTCTATGCATTTAATGAAGAAAAGCCTTGTTATGTTTGTGAAGACCTAAGGTTTGGTCCTGTGTGACCTTTATTAACAGAATGACTCTGGCATATTGATGAAAAGCATCTCTACTTCTCACAGCCGCTTGTTTGTTCATTATCACACCTCTTCTCTATGATGGGTTGCAAAATAAAATTAATTGCTTTAATAAAGCAAATAAAATGTAAATGAGAATTTTGACTAAGAATAGGTCAAATATATTAGTTACAGTTAATATTGTTTGATCATGAAAAGATAAACATCATTTGTGCATTCATTGTTCTCATTTAAAATGATGTTTCTGTTAATTGCATGAAATTAGAGAACAACACCGCTGAACATTGATCTGTCCCAGGCCTGATTGTAAGAATAGTAGAATAAATGTCAGTCATAACATACAAATGCTACTATTTGCACCTTCTTTACTTTATCTAAACTGCACTCATATAACTCGCAACAAACATTTGCATATGTTTGATATCCTCACTGTTGACTTTTCGAGCTTGTTAAGTTCTTCAGTCTCCAGCATAGATAAAATAGCCATGAGCTGTATAAGCTGTTTGATGCAGCTGGTAAAGCTCCGGGGTAGCTATGTAATAAAATAGGAAGTGAGAGGTGACACACCCACTGGCATCTCATTTCCATTGCACTTCCAAGACTCATCATCAACAGTGTATCTCTCGTTCTTATTATTACGACACAAGGGACCTGCTGTGGGTTCGGAAGGAAAAAAATACAGTACAATGGCCTCTAAAAGCAGAAATGTCAGAGCACACATCCTAATGTATCCATGCTTTTAAATATCAGATTTTGTTGCAGATACACAATTGTAAAAATATCAGTATTTCCTTTATAATTTTCCTTCTTTTGAACCCATTATCTGATGCAATGTAGAATTGATGAACGTTAGCACTTCTTATACCTTTTTCACTTTTTCTTATGTTTCCATTTATATATGAAGAGCATAATAGAACTCTGTTATAACCCACCAATAGAGGTCAGGCAATAGGATATGTCTGCAATCAATCTTTTATCCTGTGCTGTCATTGTCTTAGCTTCATAATGAAGTGACATAATGCAAGTAGAAAAATAGATGAAGGTTGGAATAGAGTCCAGGTTTCAAAGAAGTTGTCCAAATAAGTAAAACGCAAATTTATAATTTGTCAAGATGATAAAGATTATCGTTAACACAATTTATTTATAGAACACCATTATGCTATGCATTTGGAAATGGAATCACATACATTGTAGTAAAAAAAGTTCAAAAGACACAAAACTGGCAAAAGTGGAATGAGGATCTTTTCCATCATTATTCATGATTAGGGTGGACCCATTAAGGTTCCAGTTGGGACTAGTCTGGCCAAACCCGAACCTGAAGATTCTATTCAGACTTGGGTAATGAACCTATATACTCATCTTCTGCAGTAACTCCAGCATTCTGACACCAGTATATGAATGGTGGCACGCACACACTGCTGGAGTTTAATGCTGCCAGTGGGTATAAGCCCAAATGAAGGACCCGGTGATATGTTTTTGAAAAGGGGTTCACACACATTACATAAAAATGAGTAAAAGTGAGGCCACTTCTACAGTCTCGTTTTTCTCGTGTTCTGTGCGTGCTTTTGATGCGAAGAACTCTGACCCATTGTAATCAATAGCCTTTTTCAGACTTGCATTTTTTTCACGCACCTTTTTTTAAAATTTGTGTTTAAATCCCAGCATGCTCTACTTTTGCAAGTCATGCTCGTTAAAAATGCACCATATAAGTCTATGGAGATGCATCAAAAACGCATTGCACTCTCAGACACTTGCAAGTACTATGCATTTTTAACTCATCAATTGCCATAGAAAAGATAGAGCTCAGTCCTGAGTCCATTTCACGCGCATTTTCTGAGTTTGAAAAACGCATTGAAATTGCATTGAAAATGCATTGAAAACACGCGTAAAAACTGAGACACTGAACAAAGTCTGACTAAAAACTGATTGAAATGTCAGTTTTTCACTGACCAAAACCTGATTGCACCCTGATCAAACTCTGACATGATCTGCAATGCAAGTGTAGAAGGGGTCTAAGTATGAAAGACATCAAGCTGAGCTAAATAGGCACAAGCGGAATAGGACCCCGCTCATCTTATGACACGAACAACGGAGGTCTTTCTGATGGCATGACTTCCTAATTACCAAGAAACATAGCTTGTAGTATAGTAACAGGGAGCCAGGCAAGAGTGGCATGAGACATTAGCAAAACACGACAGGCGAAAAAGTTACATTATTCTATATAATATGACCTGGCCTATTATACTGAGTGCAGAAAAGAACCAAGTGAGAAAAAAGATATTTCCTTATGGAAGGCTCTGCCTTGTTACCATCACATGATTCATAAAATTACCATTTTCACTGTTCTTATTTATTAGCTCACAATAGAGCACATTAGTGCACAATGCTAGAAGTAACGAAAATCATTTGTTAAAATATGTCCATCTAGCATTTAGTGACCAAATTTAGAATTAGTTTCATTACGAAGGCTTCTACTGCTTTATACACTACACCTAGTTTCAATGCAGGAAAACTGAACACTTACTGTCCTGTTCCCATTAAAATTACAGCTACTTGGTGGGTATCCCAAGAATAGGGACATTTTGCGATTAGCTTATTGTCAAAGGACCTTTGTAAAAGGTAAGAATTTATCTTATAACATAAAGTGGCATGTCGGTAACATGAAAAAAAAATCATAGAAAGGTTTTTCTCTGTGTCATAAATTCTAATTATGTACATGTTAACAGGAATCCTCTTGTCATCTCATTCTTACAGCTTGTAGTAGTTCCTCCCTGTGCTACACATGGGGGGGAGGTAACATACTGTAAGCAGTAGGACTACAACTTTAATGAAGAGAAAGATGAAGAGAAAAAGAAGATAACATTGAAAGGTTAGGGCATGTATTCTTATTTGAGGTGTTTAACAGTAATGCTTAAATCCGGCTTGTTAGAGGATCAATGGTTTACTGTCTTTCCAGTTTGAGGATTTAAAATGAACATTTGAAGCGACTAACAGATTTTTAAGATACTGAAGCTTAATCTAACTACAATACACTATTGGTGTCTTCTGTGTAAAGGTCATGCAGGAATCAGAATATGTATCTCTATTATTGTTTTTCTCACCAGTAAGGCTCCCAGAATACCAAAGTCTTTGATAGGAAGCTGGAAATTCTGAAAACAGAATAGAAGAATTGACTTTTAAAATGTCAAGGTAGACAACAGTTCTGCCGCTCATAATACACACGCTGGGCATCAGCCTAATGGGAATTTCTTTCTGTAATTTTATCTTAAAGATTTCCTAAGGATTTGTACTCAGTGGATAAGATCCTGTTAAGTTTAAATGAATGAATTTACTATATTTTAGAATAATATTTGTTTTCTATCATGAGAACCATAATATTAAACAAATAATGTTAGTTCTTTAAAAAGGTTACTGTTCTACCCTACAGTGCGACAAAGGAACTTGTGACTTGTATGTAAATTGATAATGTATGTATCAAAGGTTTACATTGTCCTCCAATTTTGTAAATTAAGGCATAATTGTATTTCACTATATGATTGGTCTGGCATCTTGAACCCCGCCCATCATGAGAATCAAGTGGTAATAAATGAATCACCATATGTTAAAGCTGAGTACCTAAATGGGACAAAGATGTAAAGAAAAGTGAAATCCAGTGTTAAGAGAATTACTTAAAATTCTAATGTAAAGCTCGGGGCCTGATGGCAATGTTCTATAAAACCTTATTAGAAGAATAAACACCCCCCATTGTTAAAAACCTTCCTGCTCAGCATTTCAAGGTTATGTTCTTATATATCGTTCTCAACTACAGACATTTGGATACTTCAGTAACCACAAAATTAACTTTTATTAATGTGTGGCTATGGGAATTGGATTAAGCAATCACTGACCCATTCACTTCAGATTGCATACCTGTTCTCCTGGGGTCCAGATAACAGCAATCCCTGACACTATATACACACATAACTATAATAACTTCTTCCAAACCATTCAATCAGATGAAGTGGGGGAATAAAAAAGTTTCCTGGCTAGGCAAACTTAGCTGCGTAAAAATGAGTATACTACCTAAATATAATACCTAAATTATATGCCCCAAATTATTCTTCAACAAATTAACATCACTAATAAATTGTTTCATATAGTCCTCTTCTCCAGAATAGCAAAAGCCACACTGATACACAGAAAATCACAAGTAGGACTGGGTCTGCCAGACTTTAAAGGTTACTTCTATGCCACGACCTTAGAGAGAGTACTGGTTCCATCATGGCTTCGAACTATGGGTAAGCTTAGAAGAACAACTTTCTCTGGATCCCTTAATGACACTCCCCTTGTTTCCAAGCGCCTTACCTTACCACCTGAATAGAGTACCCCTCATAGCAACCCAAATGTTGAAAACTGTGCGAAAACCCCCGACACCTCGCAACTATTTGAAAGTGATGGACAACTTACGCCAATTTCTGACAGCCCAGACTTCCCCCCAGGTATTTCCACAGACTTCTTTCACCCCCTTTCAGAACACAGCATCAACCCCTCAAATTTAAAACATTTCTATGAGACAACTCTCTAATACCATGGGAAACACTGATAGTCTCTACCCCTCAATCGACAAAAAACAAATGGGAACACATGCAACTTTCAAATGTTCACTCTACATACAAAACACAACTTCACAGAGCCCTAACCCCTTTCAGGAGCTATGTCTTTCACACTCTCCAATTCCTCACACAATATCAGCTATCTATACCTCTTGATTAATGAATGGTCTGAATCCCTATTTAATTTATGCCAGGGCCTGGGAAGAAGAGTTAGACAAGATCTATACCAGACTCCACATGATCTATCACTAATGTACAGATGAATGCTGACATTGTAAACAAGCACCAGGCACAATGATGTAAATATGGTGGGTATGCCCTATTATTTAACCCTTCTAGAATCATGTATGTAGATCATCTACGGATCTGATAGGTCATCTTATAGACACTGACCCACCCACATTTCTTCTCTCCATATTACCAACACTAATTCCGAATGCTAAGCACTCTTTATTGGGATACAAGCAAATAGCTGCACTTACCTTGATCCCTAGACTCTGGAAAAAAGTCCCCTCTACCACTGAATTGTTCAATGATCTTCTCTACCTGCAAAGAATGACAGAACTCACTGCAGAATCTAAAAAAAAATACATATGAAAACTATGCAAAAAGGAACCCTGGTTGAATTTCAATGAATCCCCTACTTATTTTGCCTTTACAGAATAAGCCTGTGGAAACTATATGCTTCATTAGAGATGAAATGTAGAACACCTTTTTATACCTAAAACTATCCATCCCCACTCATTCTCCATCTAACCCAGTTTTCCTCACCCACATGCCCTTTTCTGTTCTTGTTAATGTTGGGAAATATTCCCCATCTCTGTTAAATGGCTATGACTATTAAGATATGGTTTCAAATAAATACACAGAAACACTTGATCAGTATAAAAAGTTGATAAATCTCATCTATGCATACCAATATAATGAATTGATGCATGTGCTTTCTAATATGTAAAATGTTAATGCATAGAATGTCTTTGAATGTGAAACTCCTTCCATAATGCAAGATTGATACGATAAAAAATAACAATAATAAAAAGCACATGTAAATAGTATCAACAGAAATAATATAATTTGCAGTATTAAAATAAAATAGGCTTTATCCATAGTTAAAAAAAGACGGATATTCTTCTATGTGATAGTGAAGTATCCAAATGGGACAACAAATATAAAAAAATGGAAAAATCCACATATAGGCAAAAAAATTTCAGTGCAAACTTTTTGACAAAAAGAACAGACTCGAATAGCAACGTATGGTCTGTGCATGCATGACTGGCAAAAGTTATATAAAGCCAGTTGCAGCGGGCAGTTACAGTTATGTAATAAAGGGTGTGTACTTTTTCATACTGTATATACTTCAAGGACTGTGAACATTGTTTATTAGATTTAGCACTTATTGCAATATGCAGCTGGCCGGCTGTGTATGTCAGGCAGAGGACAGCAGTAACATTAGGTCAGGAGAAGGGATGACCAGACTGACTTCTTGAGACCACCATGTATGTAGGTATAAGCAGAACAGAATAGCAATTCTTGGGTTAGGCATTCAGCTCACCATCTTACTGCTAACACCATTGTGGGGTACCCCACATTGACATCACAGGGTGTCACGATACTCAGAAAAATTGTGATGCACATGGCATTTAAATGTTGCTGGCAGTATTTAACGGGTAACACCAGTGATTAGTATCAGCATTGATTGCAGGAGTTACCAGTGGGGTTGAGAATTCGGGTTCATCTGAACTCGGCTGAACCTGACCAGTTGCACTCACCATTATGTAGGTTATACATTCAATAAACTAACAGTACAACCAAACTAAAAATTTTCTGTCATATGTAGAAAGTGTACAGAAATAGCATCTACCACAAGGATGAAGGACTGCATTCAAATGAACCTCAGGGTCTCTAGGCTCCATAGGTATTAATGGAGCTTGAAGCCCATCAGGCTCATTTGCATACAGTATTTCATTCTGTTGGTAGATGGCCTTTAAGAGAAGCACTGCCTTGGTGTAAAAAAAATATCACAACAAAAAATAAGGTGTCTAAGTGAATTTTATTGACATATTAAATCAGAAACAGCATTTAAACCCTCCCAAATTCTTGCCTACTTGAAGCAGAGATCTCTCACATTTAACCCATACAAATTTATACTGAAGCTCAAAGTATGTATTAAAAATAACAAAAAACTGTTTTAACATGTTAATGACATGTACCTAACATAACTGTACTGAATTATCCAGCTAACAATTGTGGCAAACATCCGCAATTGGTACTACTTTAGGTGGCTCCATCACCTGACCATGTGCTCACCAGGGCAAGATCCAGGTGAACCACATGGCTGGGTAGAGAAGAAATGAGTGAGAGCTTCCTACCTCTCCCCTCCATAGGAAGCCAACTGGCTATGCCACAAATCAGCCCAAACATAGTACCCGATATAAGTTTTGCAGAGTGGCCTTCTGGCTTGGTCAGGGTAGGGTCAGACACTGTGTACTCACTGCACTGTGACTGGGTGTCAGAGACCACTGGGGGGCCATGATCTAGCCTCAATTTGTGGGCCAAATGACAGCCCTCAAAATAGTCTTGTAAAAGAGCCTTATGAATGTCTGCAGTAAAAACACCAGAGAATGACAACATAAATAAAGTTATACAAAACAAAAAAAACAAAAAGACAAATAGTTTTTTTGATATAGTGCATTTTATAGTGCACCAAAGACATAAAGAGGTTGTGCATAGTTTGTCTTCTAAAAATTGTGCCACATATAACCATGGTGTGAGCTGATTTTACAGAATAAAACTGAATTATAATAACACACACTACCACTGGCTAGGTGTGCAATTTTTTTTTTCTGAAGGAAACATACATGTTTTTTAAAACCCAAACAGCACCATTAAAAGCTGATGGTAAAAATGCTGAAAAATTTTTGAAACAGTTCTTTTAGGTTTATTTTTTTAGTTTTTAATCACATTTAAATACTAAAGGTGTAACTAAATATTTAAAGCCATTAATTTCAGAAATCAGTAGTGCAGATGATAATAAATGAAAAAACTTTTGTAAAATTTGTAAAACATTGCAGCTTCTGAAAGTGTGAGAAACCAATGCACTGGATTCTTTGTTATTTCCCTCTTCCTTTGCTCTCTTCCTCATTGGCTTCCACAGTTTGTAAGAAAATACAATATAGCTAGTACACAAGCCTCTGACACTGAGTTGTGAGTTCTAAAGAATGTCAGATATCATTCTAACACATCATTTGAGCATGTCTGCTAGGCAGGAAGCATATGTAGTGTATCCTTTACACAAGCCTATGACACTGAGATTTGAGGTCTAAAGACTGTTACATATAATTCGAACATCATTTGCAGTGTATGTAAGCAACTTCGATCTCTGAAGACAGTCAGATATCTTAAGTCCAATTCTTAGTTGTCTTTCTCAGGTGTAAGTCTCAGGTGGCAGTCTCAGGTGGCAATCTCAGGCGTCAGTCTCAGGTGGCAGTCTCAGGTGGCAGTCTCAGGTGGCAGTGTCAGGTGGCAATCTCAGCTGTCAGTCTCCAGGTGTCAAATATGGCATTATATAATCTATATACTCTGACAATATCCTAAAATGGACACTCTAGGCTACATTTAGTGCCCAATACCAGCTCCCAGTAACTGAAGTGTTTTGGACCATTCAGGTTTTTTCCTTCCTGTAGTCTATTATTCGGAGTAAGACTGAGGTGGGATATATACATACTTTTAGTCTACTGCATTATATACTCCTTTAAGACCTACGATGTTATTGACTCTATATTCTCATGTATGTAACCCAGAACCTTAGCTTCTATTCATGGCCAAATGGGAAGAGAACCTCCATCTTACCATGCCGGCAGAACAATGGTTGCAATCTGCTCTATTGATTAGTATTCTCTCCATGTTGCATACAATTTGTTATTACATATTATCCATCAAAGGATGTTGTTATGGAATTAAAACTAATGTACCTTGATTTGTATGGTAATTTTATGACTTTCACAATAAGGTTTTCATGTTGGAAACTAAAATTCTTTTGTGTGCTATTGTTATTAAAGCTTAACTCCTTACAACCCTTGGATGATGTTCTTTTTGATAATTCAGCTCACTAAGGAGACAGGTCCATCCAGTGACTATTTTTTTGTAACTTTATTTTTCTATCCAGTGACTTAAAGAGAGCCAATCACCACAATATACCTATTCTAAGTATTGTTATGTTATGCAGGACCTACATAATTTAGAAGTTAATTTGGGTAGGTAACTTGTGGTGAGAGACTCTCTATGTGCGTACAGAATACAGTATTGACACTATCGACACTATTGATTTCTGAAAGACAAAAAATGGTTTCTAACATTAAATTGGTTAATCCATTAGTTTGCTTGGATGTATTACAAAAAATGGTAATGAAAAAAAATCATGTAAAATACTGAAAAAAAAACCCATTAAAAATAGTGAAAAAATACCAACATGAGATTTGTTTTTAATTGCTGTTTGTTGGACATTTAGGCTCACTGTTTAACAAGGTATGTCATGAGCGAGGTATAAAGCCATTTTCGGAGATTACTGAATGCAGCTTACTAATTCACTGATTTTATAAATGCTAAGCATATTGCACATTCACAGCAGACCAAGAACAGAAATAGATGCCAGCTATAGCTTGCTCTCACGGTTTAGAAATACATCCTGCCTGTGAAACATGTGCCCTGAGATGGAAAATACCTCTGAATAGATCCACAATTAGAAAGGCATGCTGTTCCCTAGGTAGAGTAATTCACACTGGATACTAATGTTCTCCGGTGATTGCTATAAGTGTTTTATTTATGAACTGCACTATGCTTAATACATTCTTCAAAATTCATCCACATTTGCTTTGTGCTTTTAAAGTTACTCTATAAACCTAATGCCATATATTACAAAAAGCAATAAAATATTAGCACCAATAAGATCGTATCCTCCCAAGAACAACATCTGCATGGAGTTTGCGTGTGATCTCCCTGAAGTAGTTTCAAAGGGTCAAATTTATCAAATGTGCATTTGCTTTACAGTGGTGTAGGGTGGGCCAGATTATTAAATACTGGTGCACAGTCTTCAGTTATCTGGCGCCCCCTGCTCTGGAAGTGTATACCAGATTTTTTTAGGTTCATTTTCGACATATATCGCGTGGCACAATTCTTTTGAGTAACTGTATTATTTAAGCACTAAAACATCCCCTTTAGGTGAATAAAACTGGCATAGACTTCTCTTTAATACATGTGCAAGCTCCAAAAACTGTGGGGGACATTTATTATCGAATTTATTATTGAATTTAAGTTTAATAGATCTGGCCCATTATATTAGACTCCAATGTGTATGCGATTAAGATAGGTGTAATAAATTAGATTGTGAGCTCCAATGTCCACAGTGGGTAATGTGATTGGTGAAAATCTATGCAAAATGCCATGAATTATATAGGTGAATTACATAGCTATTTTGCCTTTCTTTCCATTTTCTATTATCGACAGTTCATTGTTACTCCAGCCAAATTTTTTTTGGTCTCTGTGAAAATGTTGGATTGTCATCAGAACCAGGATTAACAATAAATCTTACAAACTTATTCAGTGATGGTCAGTGTAAGATTCAAGAGTGTGGACGTGAACTCTTTGAGCAGAAACACCAGGATCCCTCTAGTACTATGAGCTGCTGTACGCTGACAATGTGGTTAGATTATCAGGGTCCAGGTTTATATACACTTACATTTAGCTTCTGAACATTCACTAGTCTTTGACACAGTGAAAGAGAAATGAGACAGATCAGAGATGAAAGATGATGAGATCCATGAGATGCAAAAAACACACTATGACACTCTGCTATATGCCTTCCTCCCCTGAATAAAGACCTTATCTGTCCATAGCTTGTAGCTTTAATCTCCTCACTCTGTAGTTTGCTGGCAGGAAGTCTCTCTTTGTGAACTCGTCTTGGAATGTAAGGCTATGGGCTGGAGACAAAAAGCAAAACACTGCAGAATCAGTCAGAAGATTTATGGTTGTATCCAGGTACAACCAAAATTGGGACTGATAGAGACAGGTTTGATTTATATCTGTGAAATTCTGTATTTTTGTTAATAACAGTGAATTATCCTGAGTATATTTAAGAATCTTGTCTTCATGGGAATATCCCTTTGATCTACTTTGGCTTGACTTCTGGGTTTTTGACATTTTCCAACTAGTCTGGCAGAGGTTTTGTGGCCTCCGAGAAAGGGGCATAGTTTCAACAAAATAGTCTGTAAGACAACTTGAGATACTTCAGCAAATTATTATACACATCTAGCCCAACTGAAAGAAGGTCTAAAGTGTGACCTGCCAGTCGTACTTTGTGCCAGATTTATCGACACAGCAATAAATCTGGTGTAGCAAAAAACTTATGAACTGGCGTACATGGCGACACATTGATAAAATTCCCTCATTGTCTCCAATGAACTTATTCTTCTTATTTGACAATAGATGACCTCTCTCTGGAATTTTCTAATATCTACCATGTCTGAACTGCAGTAGATGCTTCATAACAAGTTGCCTACTTAAGAGCTTAAGAGACTGTTTGGAATTTCAAGAAAGAATACCATGAGCAGATGTGAACAAATAATACATTCATGGTAATGTAAGTTGTAGATGTAGCAGAGCTCAATAGTGGTTACTTGGCTTGCAGTAAGCAAGTTAATATCCTCTATTAACCTCTCTAGATATGTTAATGTATCTGGAACACACAAGTTAAAATTTATTAACCCCAAGATATTTGCATTGAATGTTGTACAACCAGTGACACCTGCAGGAAGAAAGAGGGGCTGCTGGTACAAAAAAACCACCATTGAAAAATGGTACAACATTGGCTGGATCTTCATTTTATTCCTATGATAAAAATCAAATTTCAGACTGGATCACATATAAATAATGCATATAATATGTTTTCTGTTGCTTTAAAAAAAATTGATACAAGTTGGGACCCAAGGCTAGATGTACATAGTAAATAAGTTTAGATAAAAAACAGCAGTCTATCAAGCCCGACCTATACATTATATTGCATTGATCCATAAGAAGGCAAAAATCCTGCAAAGCTGATGCCAATTGGCTCAAAGCAGAGAAAAATTCCTTCCTGACCTCTAATATGGCAGTCAGAATAACTGCTTGGACCAACAGAAACTACTTATAAAAAGTTTTATTCCCATACAATGTGATATTTTTGCTCCCAAGAAATGCATCCAGGACTCTATTTAACATGTACAAAGTATTTGTCGTAGCAACCTCCTGCGGCAGACAATTCCATAGACTCACTGCTCTTACAGTAAAGAATCCCTGTCTGTTGATAAGACAGTATAGTACGGAATCCAGTCACACTGATTGTGAATTTAAATTTTTTATTTTGCAAACAGTTATATTTAAGTGACGTTTCGGTCAATCATTGACCTTCTTCAGACACTGTAATTGGTGAAATGGGATAACATATAAGTATTTATGCATAACAATGAAGAAGATTACAAATAGTGAGAGAGGTATATACAATGGTCATATTTACATATATACAAAACAAGTATAGTGGTATACTAATATACATGCTACATATATAGAGAAGGTCAGGGTTATTCCTGTGACACAAAGGTATATAACGTATCAAATCACATGGTGTATCAATTCATATGGTAATGGATGAGCAGGGATATTCTGGGGATGCTATAGGATTCAATAGTAGAGAGCTTGACAGGGTAATCAAGTAGTGATGGTACCTGTAAAGGAAGCATGAGAGTATAAGACAGTGCTTACCAATGTGCAAGTTAGTAGAGGTTCAGGAGCTGCTGTGCAGGCTGGGCGCTTAGGGGAAGAGCGGGAGTCCGCTTGTGTGGTAGAAGCGCTGTAGTGGTAAGTGCTGTGGGGCTTTAAATAGGAATTTCGGGCGCACGAGCGCCTGAAAACGTCACTTCCGGTCTGGACCGGAAGTGTGTCATAGTTTGCGTTCCACTCGTTGCCGTGCGGTGGAACGCATATGTTATTCTGTGCTGATAGGAGCAGAGATGATGGGGGAGTGGCTGTAGCATACACTGATAATATTGAATGTGTCAGAAGGTTTAAGGGAATACAAAGTGTGGCGCGATCATAGTATCAAATGGAGGTACTATTAGAAATAAGTACAGGATAATAAGAGCTATTAGTGTAGTTAGGCTGAGAAATAAACGCCTAAATGGTAGAGTATATTAATACGCGCCAGATGTAGAAAATGGTATCTAGTGTATTTTGTGCTACAGTGGGAGTAGATGCAATAAACAGTGGTGGGAAATACATATGGAATATGGGGACGTATATGACATGCGTGCATGTACAAAGTAATAACATAGTAATAACATAGATTTAACACATATCTACTATATTGCATATACAATACCATAGCGTTGATGATATGTATGTTTTCAGCGTCTCTGTAACAAAAATAGAATTGTTCATATTAATAACAAATCAGCAGAAGCTTTGGATATTATAGTCCCTATTCATTCCTTTTGGTGATAGCGTTTGTAGTGTATGAATCCAAAAAGACTCTCTTTTTTTCAGAACTGATACTCGGTCCCCACTGCGTCTCGGGGTCCCTATTTGTTCGATAACCTGGAATTTTAATTGGTTGATAGAGTGAGATATCTGAGAGATCTGACCAGTGATTTGTATAGGGGCAAAACTATGTCTTTATCATGAGAATCTATTCCTCTCTTGATACACCATATAATTGTATTTGCTTTAATGGCTGATGTCTGGTTCTGGTCAAAAAAAGTAAGTTTACCATCCAACAATAAACCCAAGTCTGTTTCAGCTCCAGTTTTACCAAGTATTGACCGTTTAGAACATAATTGTATTTTTTGTTTCCATGGGCCAAGTGCATAACTTTATCTACAATATTTACAATATCTATAATATCTACAATATAAATCTATATTTATCTACAATAAACCTCATCAACCATTGATCCACCCATTTCTCAAGCTTTTACAGATCTCTCTGTAATGCTAAGCTATCAGCTACTTTACATAGCTTAGTATCATCTGCAAATATTGAAACTTAACCTTGTAGTGGGTTTACACAGTTATTACATAAATAAATAAAATATATATTAAAATATTAAAAAGAAGTGGCCCCAATATTGATCCCCTGTGGCACTCCACTGGTAACATCGACCCAATCTGAGAATGTGCCAGAAATGACGGCCAATTACACAAATAGTCCTAGCAGTGTCATTTTATGTACCAACATTGTATGCAACATTCAAATGCTTGGAAAAGTCCAGATACACAGCATCCATAGCCTCCCCCAGGTCCAGACTAGAAATTACCTCCTTGTAGAAGACAAACGGATTAGTCTGACAGGACTGGTCCCTCATAAACCCATGCTGATGCTGGGTTATAAGGTTATGTACAGAGATATACTCCAGAATAGTATCTCTAACAAACCCCCCTTCTATTTTCCCGACAATAGAAGTTAGATTCACAGGTCTGTAGTTTCAAGGATCGCTTTTTGATCCTTAAGGAATCTTCAAATATTAAAAATAATGATCTTTCTATTGCAGTACACAATTCATATGATACCCAGGGGTGTACCATCTGCACCTGATTTGTCTATTTTAGTGGCTGTGAGGTGGCGCCGTACATGTTCCTGAGTTAGGCTACATTCACACTGCCGTTGCCCGCCCATACCGTACCGTAGTGGGCAACGGCAGTGCACGGGGAGAGGAGGAGGAGGTGAGTGCAACTCACCCCCGCCCCTCTCCATAGAGATACATGGCGCACGGCGCTGCATTACGGGTACGGAGCAGTCCTCCATACGGCAGTGTGAATGTAGCCTTAAACTGTTGACATTCAAAAGAGAATTTACATTATTCCTCATCATGTCTTCCACCATAGTATTTTCCTTGGTAAGGACAGTTGAGAAGGCAACTTTCAATAGATTTACCCTTTCTTCATGTCCCTCAAGTTATTCCTCAGAGGGCCCACACTCTTTGTTTTTAATTTCTTGTCATTTATGTATTTGAAAAATAATTTGGGACCATACAATACTAGTTAACCACATTGCCTTTTTCTTGACAGCTGTGATTGTGAGTCTGGGTTCGAGTTTGGGTCTGCTCAAATTGAGGTAAAAAAAAATTAGTGACCAACTTCACTTTCAACTTTATATGTTCTTAGCACACGGAAGACGTAAAAAACTAGGATACACCTCGATGTTCTAGGCAACACAGTTCATCCTTATAGACCACTCTGCACTTCAGACCCGCAGATTATAAAAGGGTAGGTCTCCAGCATAGGAATGAGTACTGATGTCCATCCAGCTCTCTTCATTCACTTTTAGGAGACTTTCGAGAATAGTCAAGAAAGAAGGCTTTGCTATCCCTATAAGTCCCAATGAAAACAATAGGAAGTTTATAATATATTTTGTGGATATACAATAAATATCCAAAATTAGAATAACTCTGATAGTAGGAACACAATCACAGGAACTTCTACTATGGCACATTAATAAAATGAATGCAATTTTTTTAAAGTCTCCAAGATATTAATATTGTGAATGTCTGAATTATATTGTATATTTTATATTTCATGTTCTAAACTTATTTGATCTCTTATGCCAGTAAATTGGTCTTTTTATTTTTCCTTTGTAGTCCTTTTTCTTTATCCTCATTTAAAGAAAATAATTATCTATTCTAAATACAATTTTGTATTAGAAATTGATGTATTAATTAATGTTTTCATGGGTCCATAACATATCATCTATTTTTTACAGTCAACCTTTCATCCTGTGCTGAACAAAATAATCAAAATTGGTCACACTACAATAACATCAAAATGTTTTTTATGTATTCTCACCCTGCTACAAGGACCTTTTTCTGGTTTACATATGTTATTTACATTTGACAATGTGTAATAATGATGATGATAATTATAAGAATATTATACTATTAGTACCACTGCTAATACTAATAGTAATTCTAGTAATTTTACTAGACTGTTGCATTAAAGGTGTTGTCCACTTTCAGTACATAATTAATAATTTTTGTGTGAGGAAAAGTTGTAATTCAGCCGGTCCCCTACTTAAGAACACGCCACTTACAGACGACCCCTAGTTACAAATGACCCCTCAAAGGTGTCTGCAATTAAGCTTTATTGTTAATCCTGGTTCTTATGACAATCCAATTTAAAATCAAATTGTCACAGAGACCAAAATAATTTTGACAGGGGTTACAATTATAAAATATACAGTTCTGACTTACATACAAATCAACTTAAAAACAAACCTACAGAAACTATCTTGTACGTAATATGGGACTGCCTTGTAATTTCCTATATTTTTGTAGCAATTTTACAGTTTTTTAGATCTCTGCTTGCTTTTATTCTATATGAAGCTTTACTGTTTACTTTCTGTGGATAGAAATCTGTCACTGGCATTTATAATACACAGCTCTGGTTACACTACATTATATAACAAGCTGTGCGTCTGTGTGACATCACATGACTAGGGACCACTTTGGATTTACAGGAAGTAAACAGTGAAGCGTCCTTTTGAATGACAACAAGCAGATATCTCGAAAACCATGAGGAATTGATACAGAAAATTATATAACTTTTCATTACACAAACAATACCATTATTTGCTGGAAATGGACAACACCTTTAATCCTTTCCTTTAACCCTACAGTTAGATGATCAATTTCATGTTAAAGGAAACCTACCACTGCTCGCATGATGAAATCATGCGAGCAGACCACCCTGTAGGCTGTTTAACCCATTAACGCTCTGCGCCGTAGCTCTACGGTGCAGAGGTATAGGGAATGTATGAAGAGGGCTCACGGGCTGACTCCTCTTCATACAGAGCTTGGTGACGTCACGGCTCTCAGCACCTGAAGGAGGACAGTTACAATGAGGGAGGCGGGAATATTTAAAGATCGGAAGCCATCAACATTCCGAAGATGATGTAGGGGTAGCACCGGAGGGCTATTTACATATGTAAGTTAATCGTTTTTGTAGCAAAACTAAAGTTCGCCAAGCTATAGTATGTGCCGGCATCAGTATTAAATAGTCTACCGGGTGGTCTGCTCATATGATTTCATCATGCGAGCAGTGGTAGGTTTCCTTTAAAGACTATATACACATTTGATATCAATTGTTTATCTATACTAAAATACAAATCTTCCTCAGCTCCTATGCAAATGGTTTTATCTCCATAGTAACATGTTCTAAACAAACTCTTTTTGTTTTGTTCTCATAATTGTTGCTACTCCATTAAAGCTGCTTCCATTGCTCCCATAATGACTTCAACCAGTTATAGACTTTAAAAAAAAAATACTAATGGCCCTAACAATAGATGTCTACAAACTGACCTTTACTTCCTCTCTTTTTTCATCCTGAAACTGCCCTGCATTCATTATGCACCAGAGGCCCAGCATACAGATACCGTACATTCACCGGTGGCAAAAGAAAATAAACCTAGGGTGAAAACTTTTCTCTCCTGCAAACAAAAGAAATTCAACATGTCTGATCCATGAGAACATGCCTAAATACTTTAAATGGTTAGCTGGTTCAGCTGAAATCAAAGGGATTGGATGATGGTACTATAATTTACATGGTCATCTTCAAAGACTCTAGCCCATCCAGTGACTGCAATAGAAAATGCAAATGCTTACACTGATGAGTTGCTAGGTACAGTGTTATTAAAGTGGTTGACCACTGTGTATAATGTCCTGTAATAATACCCTGAGGTAATAAGAGGTAATTGAGACAGCCTTCATCTCTTGGATCTGGCACCAGAACTACAGTATACATTTTACTGAGCCAGAAGCCAAAGGCTCCATTCCCTGTGCAGTAGATGTGTCAAAGTACTGCAGCCCAGCTCCCATGCAAGTAAAGTATGGTAGATGTGACTGCTCATGCCTTTACTACTTTCCGGAAACACTCAACTAAGGATTGCTCATTTCAGAAATCAAAGTTTCAGAAATCTTGTTTTTTTTCTACTTTTCAATTGCAGATTTGTGACACATGATGCAAGATTTTGGAATGCAGTTGAAAGTTGACATGAATATTCTTAAAACTTGATAATGCTTGATGCAATGTTCTTATTTTGAGCCACACCCATGGCAGTTTTGCTGTGAGCTCTGACTGACAGCTGCCTTTCAGAGTCAGTTCCCCCTCTAAAGCTGGATGGTGTCAACTGGACCTGTGTAATAGAGTTAGCTGTGACTTGGGTAATGGACAGTCAAACCAGTTAGCTGCTGGGGGTGGTGTCCAGGAACTCCGTTACATATCTGCTCAGCTTCCATTACAGATTGCTGGCTTTACTAGTCTCCTGACACTTGTTGTCCTTCTGCTTTGCTATTTGCTATTACATCTACCATGTTTTTGCCCTTTGCCATGCTTATTGATTTGTCTTTGCCTATCAAATTTGTGCCTTGCTGTCATCTTGCTCTCTCCACACTATACAGGCAGACTGCAATTTGAACTATTTTTAGTAAATGTGGGCCATAACATTCAGGCAGATTAGTTCATTTCAGAAATGAACAATATGCAAATAATAAAGGTATTCTTGCTAAAAATGTATGAATACACCCTTAGATATTTCACAGAACTATCCAAAAACAAATGTTAAGGTTTATACTGTTCGTCTATTCCACCGCCTATAAAGTGCTGCTATTCTATAAGTGTTCAAATGAAATCAGTATGTATTGGCATAAGCAGAAGTGGGACAAAAGTCAATGATTGTGGAGCTTCCAATCATTTCTAATGTCTTCACATGCATTGATTTCCCTGCTTTGGAGTGCTGATGTCTACCTTCACACTTTCAATTGCAATTTCACACTTGTGCTCTTGCTGATTGGATCACATCATTATGTCTGACCCTGATTTTACAAATCATATAATTCCAAGAATATAAGGCATGTCCGCCAAATGATCAGACGCACTCCCATTACTACTTAAACCAGTGGGAGATTTCAGAAACACCACAATATTAACTGTAATCCATATTGAGAGAATGGACAGCACACGCACAAGGCTTAAGAGATCAGGCAGGAATCAACATAAGCCTTTAGTGCCCAGCTACAGTCACACCAGGTACATCCCACCCCAGGCTGTTCTTATGAAGTTTATCCTACCCCCTATAACAATTACAATACATAGCATTCTAGTTAGTTGCCTACAAACATGTCCTTATTCCGCTGTTTTATCTTCATTATCCATGAATATAATAATTATTAATCTACAGGATATGTAGTACTTTTTAGAAGCATTACACATATTAAACATAAAAGAGTAAAATTTAAAAAAACACAGACAATGACATATTACAATAAAAGGATGGTATAAATATCTAATGTCTACAAACGATATTGGGCAAACTTATGATAGACAGTTTTATACTGAGCCATGTTATATACTGCTTAAAAAATCTCTCCCATTATGAAGCAACATTCACGTGTAGGGTTTGAATTGTGTTTTGAAGCTCAATGCAATGGCTTTGGGGAGGAGCCTGGCTGGAACGTATGTGTTTGTGAATTTATCATAGGATTCTCTTGATATTTTGGCATAAAAAAGTGGAAATAAATCACAATGGGGTTTTTTTCCGACTTTTTAGTGTTAAAAATCGCACAGTTTTTTTTTTCACTTCACTCAAAAATAGTGGCTGAAATATAGAACTACTGCTAGTGCAACAACGTGTACTGTCAATCCCTTTCCTGATGTATTGTGATATTTTTCTTAATTTTGCAATTATTTAACGTTTTAATTTTCAACAAAAATACCAGACAGAGCAAATAGATTTATTAAAGGCCCAAAGCCACTTTAATAAATGTGGTGGGAAGTGAAGCTCCAAAGGCACCTGTCCCAAGGAGCCGCCATGTGTCTTGCATGTATACAATGCAAAATAAATTGTTCTCAATTCTAATCACCAAAAATTACATGCAATCGGGGATGAATGTCCACCACTGCGCTTTTAAATGAAATGCAAGCACAGCGTGTAAACGCTCAAGTAACTGAGGCCAAATGTCAAAACTACTATAATAAATCTGATATACCGTACACACAACAGCAAAACATCTCCAAACACCCTCCAGATACATCTGCCCCATTGCATCTTATAATTAGGTTCCTTTGTATGGCTTATTTAAGTAGATACATCTTTTCATCTAGCACAATGGCTTCTGTAACACTGAGACATTCCCGACATAGAGACCAAATATGCAGCATTATAACGCTAGCCATAGTTCACCTAAAGCCCATAAAATATTTAGAATTAAACAATAGCAAAGAATTAAGTTCAGGACACTTTCTGTTATGTTTAGTCATCATTTTACATGGAAAAGATAATTATGCGATACAATAGTAAGTGTTATATTTTACTGGTCATAAAAATGGAGAATGGGCAAAAACCAACAAGTTTATAAAAAAGAGAGAATGCACGTGCAAATAACAGACAATGGTGGACATGTATTTATTTGGACTTTTTTTTTATTTTTGCCCATGTTTTTGAAAAGACAGATGTTTTTTTTTATTGTGCCTTATTCACCCGCTACTTTTGAGCAAATTAGAGATTTTTAGGCACAATTCGAAGTACAACTGACCCATACTTACTTCCATACATGCGCCTAAAAAGTCGCAAAAAATGTAAAAATTTACAAACTCAAACTTAGATAAATAAGAGCACACAAGTGTGCCGACAGCAGCCAACTTTGAAATGAGGCAGCAGAAATACAATGATACATGTGCACCATTGTTTTTAAAACCTCCAGTTACAGTGCCCACTAGTGATTCTGAATAAAAATCAATATACAATAATGATTTGCAATTCACTTTCCGTGAAATTGAAAAAGGGTCTTGAGTAGAGATGAGCGAGTATACTCGTCCGAGCTTGATGCTCGTTCGAGTATTAAGGTACTCGAAACAGCTCGTTGCTCGGACGAGTATTTCCCCTGCTCGAGATCGAGCATTTAATTAAAAAAACACAGTGAAGAACAATGAAGAATAGAATAAAAACAGTGAACACAGTGAACACAGGATCATTTAAGTGAAAAACACAGTAAAGAACACAGTGAAGAATAGATTACAGATGTTCGGCACATCTGCTTACTTGTCGGAAGATACGCGCGGAACGGTGCGAACAAAATAGCATGTGAAGAACAATATATATGTGTGAAGAACACATTGAAGAACACGGTGAGCAGGACAGAGACACCGGGGAGCAGCACAGAGACACCGGGGAGCAGCACAGAGACATCGGGCAGTGGCACGGAGACATCGGGCAGCGACACGGAGCGGCACGGAGACATAGGGGCACGGAGACATAGGGGCACGGAGATATAGGGGCACGGAGACATCGGTGCACGGAGACATAGGGGCACGGAGACATCGGTGCACGGAGACATCGGGGCACGGAGACATAGGGGCACGGAGACATCGGGGCACGGAGACATCGGGGCACGGAGACATCGGGGCACGGAGACATAGGGGCACGGAGACATCGGGGCACGGTGACATCGGGGCACGGAGACATCGGGGCACGGTGACATCGGGGCACGGAGACATCGGGCAGCGGCACGGAGACATCGGGCAGCGGCACGGAGACATCGGGGAGACTTCAGTGGAAGAAGAGCAGCGGATCCTGTGCTCTCTGCAGCCAGTGTTATGTACTGTCCCTGGAGAGATGTGTAATCAGTCCTCACACTGCTGTCCTCTGTGCTCTCTGCAGCCAGTGTTATGTATTGTCCCTGGAGAGATGTGTAATCAGACCTTTGTGTATGTTGTTAGTAGCAGCAGGACTGTGATATATGGATTTAGATTTCAGGATTGTAGAATCTTCAAGTGCATTGGGCCAAATGGGTCATCGTGTTACTACCAGGAAAAAAAGTATTTTTATAGTATATGAAGGTCTGTGACACATGGATCTATATCCCAGAGCATTAGACTGCTGGGCTCTAAGATATCTGCAGACATTGGGGCTCATTTACTAAGGGTCAAAATCGAACATTTTCGTCGGGTTTCCCGAATTTTTCCGATTTGCACCTAATTGCCCCGGGTTGGATTGTGGCGCATCGGCGCCGGCTTTCACGTGACAGAAATCGGGGGGCGTGGCAGTCGGAAAACCTGACGGATTCGGAAAAACCGCAGAATTTAAAAAATAATTTGTGTTGCAAGAATAGCACTCACAAGCACCGGGACGAAGAAGGTGAACTCCGGCGGACCTCGGCGCAGCAGCGACACCTAGTGGACATCAGGCGCACGACCTTAGTGAATCCCGGCAGAACTCGAATCAGCGTCGGAGAACGCGCCGCTGGATCGCGACTGGACCGGGTAACAGAGGACAACAGTGGGAGGACATGTCCCCACTACACTTGGAGAATCTACAATCCTGGTATACAAATCTATATTTCACAGTCCTGCTGCTACTAATAACATACACAAAGGTCTGATTACACATCTCTCCAGGGACAACACCTAACAGACAACAGAGCACAGCAGTGTGAGGATATGCCCCCAGTGCACTTTGTGAAGCTACAATCCTACTACTACTGCTATCCTGTATATAAGGGCATATATGCCATTAGGGTCTCACCTTGTGACCTTTGCTTTGGACCTATCAATCTGTCTGGCAAATCCATATTTAGAAAAGCTAAAATATTGAAAAATACACATTTCACAGTCCTGCTGCTACTAACAACAAACACAAAGGTCTGATTACACATCTCTCCAGGGACAATACATATCAGTGGCAGTAGTTTTTTCTAGCCATAGCTGCTGACAGTTTCCCATGAAAGTTTTTTCCCTCTATGATAGTTTTTTTTTTACTTTTTGTCATTGTTGTGTTTTACGTAAATATCTATAAAAATACTAGGAATGAATCTCAGACCCGGATGGACTTTGTGCATTGTTTTGGTTAATTTCCATGGTTTTCGTCATCTTTATACTTGATCCTCCGACTTTCTGTTCTCTCCAGCTTTTCTAAACAAGCGGCGAGCGAGCGGGCGGGGGTGGGGGGGCCGGGGGGATCCTCTCATCTCTCCCCGTATTTCCTTTTATATCTTCTTTATTGAATGGAACATGAATGATTTAGCTTCTCCTTCCAGATTGCCGCGCCGGAGCCACTTATCTTTTATACGTCTTTTTTACATCTCTAAATACTAAGTTTATGAGATGATATAATCAATGTTTTTTTGGGGGGGAAAGTAAGAAATCAAATTGTTATAAAACTTAATGAACAATCTTGTATTTTATAGCATCTATAGATACATAGTAGCGACACGCAGTGTAATATGTCAGAGCTATTCACTTCTGAGGTTTTGTTTCAAAGTTTTTCGGCTTCTCGGAGGTGAACGGTTTTGTAATTGCTCTGCCGGAGTATCTTCTATGGTTCTGGTTCTTCCTGGCATAGTCTTCTCTCCTTCTATCCCCGTGTTACTGACCTGTTACTGGCATTGCCAGAGACATATAAAGAGTTAGCACCCACAATCAATGCCAGCAATCTCGCCGGTGGGGAGCTGCACTTATGGCTGAACTTTGGGTTTGGGGAGTCAAATCCACATTGGAACACATTTACTAAGGGTCGCAGAACTGCGATTCAAGGGGTTTAGCGAATATTTCCGATGTGTGCGGAATTGCCCCGGGTTTTTTGGTGCACACGATCGGATTGTGGCGCTCACATTTGTAGAGTGTGTGGGAGGAATCATTGTGCACCATTGGGTGCTCTTTGCAGGTAGACATACTGGAGGTCATTTACTAAGGGCCCGATTCGCGTTTTCCGAATATTTCCAATTTGCGCCGATTTCCCTGAATTTCCCCAGCTTTTTGGCGCACGCGATCGGATTGTGGCGCATCGGCGCTGGCATGCACGCGACGGAAATCGGGGGGGGGTGGCCGAACGAAAACCTGACGGATTCGGAAAACATGCCGCATTTTTTTTAAAAAAATTGGTCGCACGCGCCATACTTACATGCACCAGGAAGAGATCAGTGAACTGCGACGCAACTCGGCGGACCTCAGCGCAGCAGTGACACCTGGTGGACATCAGGCGCAGGACCTTCATGAATCGCCGGAAGACCTGAACGCTCGTCCGAGAAGCCGCCGCTGGAACGCAAATGGACCGGGTAAGTAAATGTGCCCCACTGTGTGGACCTAAACCAAGGTCGCCAGTCGTTGTTTTCATGTACATTATATGTTTTAAGGGATTTTAATTGTATGTCTGATTGTTTCTCTGTTTGGATCTAAATAAAATTGATATTGTATTGTGATAGATGAGCTTTATTGGTGCATCTTGTCTCTTTGTTGGTTTGCTGATTATTGCTTATGCACCAGCTCAATTGTACCATTTGGTTGTGCTACCATACTTATTGTTTAAGAAACGGATTGTGGCGCATCGGCGCCGGCTTGCATGCAACAGAAATTAGGGGAAGTGGCCGTCGGACAACCCGACGGATTCGGACAAACTGCGGAAATTAAAAAAAGAATTGTGTCTCAAGATCAAGCACTCACATGCACCGGGAAGAAGAAGGTGAACTCCGGCGGACCTTGGCACAGAAACGATGGATGCAGGAACTTGGACATGTGATCTTAGCTAATAGCGGCAGACCCGATTCCTCGTCGGACAACGCACCGCGGGATCGTGACTGGACCGGGTAAGTAAATCTGCCCCAATGTTCGGCAGGGACCCAAACTTTGCGATCCGTGTATCCTCATAAGTCTGACACCTTGAGAGACAACCTGGATCTTTTGCAGTTAAGTTTATTGGGCAATGATGAACTCTAGTGTAGCCTTAGACGCCGCTACATGGATCAGAGTTGGATTCTAGGGACGTTGTTCTGAATATTTCCTCTAGATCTTGGGATTTCCTGCCAGGGAATTACTTATATTCCCATTCATTACAGGCCATAACTATAGTAATTGAAGAAATAGCAGTTGTACTTATGCCTTTATGTTTTGGGGGAGACAAAAGATCCTCTACCAAATTACATGAGCTCAGGAGCTTGGTCACACCATTGTCAATACATAGGCAAGAAGCTAAATCCTGCAGGGTGCTAAGTGTAATGGGTGACCTGGAAAGGAAAAACGGACAAGGCACTGAGCCCTAATTCTGAAACAACATATCTGGCCCTACCTATCTGGCCAGTAACTAGTCTCCATTGTGCCAAAGTGCAAAACATGGAGACAAAGACAAAACAATATAAACAGATAATGCAAGTCAGTAGAACCAGGTCACAACAAAGAGAGAAAACTTAGTACCAAATCACAAGACAGTAGACTAGTCTGAACAAGAGCCAAAGCCTCAATAGTGATTGGGCCAGAACTCAGAAGTCCATTCAAAACAGAGAGCAGATGAGTAGTCAGAAAATTGCAATGGGTTAACTACTAATAATGAATCCAGAGCTAATGATGCAGGAAAGAGAAGGGTGTGGTGCTGATTAATCCAAACAGCATAACCAATGTTCACACTACAGGTGTTCAGAAAGGCACAAAAATACAATCAGCGCCTCCTCAGCCGCACATAACATATAGAGGATGAAACCAACAAAGATGTTACAGAAACAACCAGCACCTCGTCAGTCTAGCAACATGGACAGAAGACGACACTGACACAGATGTTACAGATACAATCAACGCCTTCTCAGCTGCACACCATGGGCAGAGGATGACACGACACAGATGTTACAGATACAATCAGCACCTTCTCAGTCACACACCACGGACAGAGGATGACACCAACACAGATGTTACAGATACAATCAGTGCCTCCTCAGTTACACACCAAGGACAGAAGACGACACTGACACAGATGTTACAGATACAATCAGCTCCTCCTCAGTCGCACACCACGGACAGAGGACAGCACGGACACAGATGTTACAGATACAATCAGCGCCTTCTCAGCTGCACACCATGGGCAGAGGATGACACAGACAAAATCAGCGCCTCCTCAGCTGCACACCATGGGCAGAGGATGACGCAGACACAGATGTTACAGATACAATCAGCACCTCCTCAGTCACACACCACGGACAGAGGATGACGCCAACACAGATGTTACAGATACAATCAGCTCCTCCTCAGTCACACACCACGGACAGAGAATGACGCAGACACAGATGTTACAGATACAATCAGCACCTTCTCAGTCACACACCGGGGACAGTGGACAATGCTTAAACACATGTTTCACTATGTTTGTACATAGAAGGAACTTCCTAAAGAGTCAAAACTTTTAGCCATAACTAGAGATGAGCGAACATGCTCGTCCGAGCTTGATGCTCGGTCGAGCATTAGCGTACTCGAAACTGCTCGTTGCTCGGACGAATACTTTGCCCGCTCGAGAAAATGGCAGCTCCCGCCGTTTTGCTTTTTGGCGGCCAGAAACAGAGCCAATCACAAGCCAGGAGACTCTGCACTCCACCCAGCATGACGTGGTACCCTTACACGTCGATAGCAGTGGTTGGCTGGCCAGATCAGGTGACCCTGGGATAGACTAGCCGCTGCCCGCGCTGCTCGGATCATTCTGTCTCTGGATGCCGCTAGGGAGAGAGCTGCTGCTGGTCAGGGAAAGCGTTAGGGTGTTCTATTAGCTTACTGTTAGGCAGGAGTGATTCTCCAAGAACCCAACAGCCCTTCTTAGGGCTACAATAACGTTCTACTTTTTTTATTTTTTATTTGCATCTAGTACCATATTGTGAGGAATTTGCAGGGGGACTTGCTACCGTTGTGTTTAGCTCTTAGTAACGCACATATCCACCTCAAACACCAAAGTGGGAAAATTTATTAGGGGTTGGATTTCAATTAGGCAATAACTCAGTGTCATCTCATCTGGCATAGTAGTGTGCTTTCATACTTGGCTAGAAAATAGCCATAGGAGAATCCAAACGGCTTACTTGCGCCTACAGTAGCGTTATATATTTGA